>PVJI01000058.1:235089-432535 GCA_004026765.1 Micronycteris hirsuta
AAAAAAAAAAAAAACTTAAAAAAAAAAAAAAAAAAAAAAAACCCTCTGTGGAGTTAAAACAAAACAAGCAAATACTCAAGTGCTACCCCAAAAAGAGATTTTTAAAGTTGAATTAGCAAATATTATAGAGAAATGTATTTTGTAAACAATGTATCAAATATCATACATTATGTCAGGAAATATCTTTTTAGAGAGTAGATACTATTGTGTGCTATCAGACTTAAAATACCTTGTTCAAATGAATGATTGCTTTGGTTAATAAGCAACTGACTTTACCTTGAAACTTAATTAGATTTCTCATTATACACTAGAATTTAATATAAAGCAGTTTTATCTTAGGTTTAATAACTAAATTCCATTAAGAATTTAACTGCTGACATGTCAAAAAGGATCTTAAAAAAACGTAGCCTAAATGATACAGGTTTTGGACTGCACCGGTGCATTGTATTAAATCTATCTATTCATGATTTAAACCTCTATCTTCCCCAAATATTTTCTTTCATCACCTAAAAGATAAAGCATTCTTAACCTGATGTAACAATGAATTCAGCATTCTCCCTGGGTTGATTCACTTCTACCACCTTTAAGAAATCATTTAGTAGCAATCACACAATACAAAATTAGGTTTTCTAGGTTTCATATAATTAAGAAATGATTCTGCTTACATCATTCAAATAAAATGTTATTAACATAAAAAACTAAAAGATTTTTGATGGTTAAGTGGGTAATACAAAGCCAGGAATTACCACTGCTAGCAACCATAAATAACAGCAGGACTACATACCACAAATGCATGAATGATTAGCTGCATACATACAATCCCACTATTAATAAAGAATTACTCACTTTCCTCTCAGTAAAAATTCTTTGTAAAAGGCTTCCAGCCAAGACAGAGGTGTAGGCAGATACACTGTACCTCTTTGCACACCAAAAGAAGGACAACAACAAATAAAAAAAAAAACAAAAAAAAAAAAAACAGAACTGCTACAAAATAGAACTGTATGGAATTCCAACAACTAAGGAGTTAAAGAAGAAACATTCATCCACACCAGTAGGAGGGGAGGAGATGGGCAGCCAGGCGGAGAGGATGCGCAGCAAGGTGGAGGCTGGAGGATCTGGTGGCCCCACGTTTGTGTGCAGATAAACCGGGAGGAACAACTTAAGGGGTGAGACAGACCATGCAAACCAGGGTTCCAGAGTGGGGAAATAAAGCCTCAAAACCTCTGGCTGTAAAAACCTGTGGAGGTTGAGATGGCAGGAGAAACTCCCAGCCTTACAGGAAAGTTCGTTGGAGAGACCCACAGGGTCCTAGAATGTACACAAACCCACCCACCCGGGAATCAGCACCAGAAGAGCCCAATTTGCTTGTGGGTAGCGGGGAAGTGACTGAAAGCCAGCCGAGAGCTGAACAAGTGGCACTGTCCCCTCTTGGACCCCTCCCCATAGACAGCACCACAACACAGCTATGAGGGTTGTCCTGCCCTGGCGAATAACTAAGGCTCTGCCCCTTACAACATAACAGGAGAGTCGAGACAAAAAAAATATGGCCCAAATGAGAGAACAGATCAAAGTTCCAGAAAAAGAACTAAGTGGTGAAGAGAGAACCAACCTATTACATGCAGAGTTCAAAACACTGGTAATCAGGATGCCCATAGAAATGGTTGAGTATGGTTGCAAAACAGAGGAAGAAGTGAAGACTTTGCAAAGTGAAATAAAGGAAAACATACTGGGAAACAACAGTGAAGGGAAGGAAACCAGGGGTCAAATCAATGATTTGGACCAGAAGGAAGAAATAAACATTCAACCAGAACAGAATGTAGAAATAAAAATTCAAAAATATGAGCAGCTTAGGAACCTCTGGGACAACTTTAAACTTTCTAACATCCAAATCACAGGGATGTCAGAAGAAGAAGAGGAAGAGCAAGAAATTGAAAATTTGAAAAAAAAAATGAAGAAGAACTTCCCCAATCTGGCAAAGGAAACAGACTTCCAGGAAGTCCAGGAAGCTCCCAAAGAAGTTGGACCCAAGGAAGCACACGCCAAGGCACATCATCATTATGCTAGCCAAAATGAAAGATAAGGAGAGAATCTTAAAAGCAGCAAGAGAAAAGGAGACAGTTACCTACAGAGGAGTTCCCATAAGACTATCAGCTGATTTCTCAAAGAAACCTTGCAGGCAAGAAGGGGATGGAAATAAGTATTCCAAGTATTGAAAGGCAAAGACCTACATCCCAGATTACTCTATCCAGCAAAGCTCTCATTTACAATGGAAGGGCAGATAAAGTGCTTCCCAGATAAGGTCAAGTTAAAGGAGTTCATCATCACCCAGTCCTTATTATATGAATGTTAAAGGGACTTGTCTAAGAAAAAGATGATGATCAAAAATATGAACAGTAAAATGACAACAAATTCACAACTATCAACAACTGAACCTGAAAAAAAAAAAAAACAAAACCCACAAAAACAAACTAAGCAAACAACTAGAACAAGAACAGAATCACAGAAATGAAGATTACATGGAGGGTTGGAGTTGGGAGGAGGGCAGAGAATGAGGGAAAAGGTACAGGGACTAAGAAGCATAATTGGTAGGTACAGAATAGACTGGGGGAGGTTAAGAATAGTATGGGAAATGGAGAAGCAAAAGAACTTATATGTATGACCCACAAACATGAACTAAGGTGGGGGAATACTGGTGGGAGGTGGAGTACAGGGCAGAGGGGAGGAAAAAGATGGACAACTGTAATAGCATAATCAATAAAGTATATTTAGGAAAACTCTTTGTAAAAGACAAAGCAATCACAAACTTTAAATGGTCAAGTAGAAATTATTTTGTTTGGTAAAATTAATGCCCTGACTGAAGGATTTATCCAACTATTTCCTATTCAGGCCACCATAGCATGACAACACTGCAGAGAAACGAGACTGTGCCCTAAACCAGAAGGATAACTACAGACTCAAACAGGAATAATCCCTAAATTATTTGGTTGAAGAATCTGTAGCTCACTACTATTAAAATCTAGGGAAAATATCTATACCAGTGTCTTCTCTGACTGTATCTCAAAAACAAAAAAATATTCATTCCTCAATATTACGATATATAGCTTTTTCCTAACACAAATACTACTGCTATAAATAACCACATCTGTAATCTAAATACTAAAATATCTTAAAGTATGATATATTTAAATACAGAATCATGAACGTTCATTCTATCCATGACCTTTGGGTCACTGGGAGATTTCTAAAGCATACCTTTTAATCCACGCCATGGTAGTTCAAGAACATGTTAAGGTAAGTCACAGCCTGGAACACTTCGATGCACCTCAAAACACCTCAGCCAGTGTATCTGTATGATTCTCTTTTCCTTTTGAGATCATAATGGTTCCGAAGAACTACAATGCTTCCATTTGAATGATAGTCTCATAATTTCAATGACTTAAAAACAAAAACAAAAAATAAGGACTTAAATGTAAGTATGTTAAGCCACTAGTACACTGTGTTAACTGCAGCCACGACTATTATGTGACACTGTCAGTTCATGTGAGCCCTGTATGAATGAGGAATATAATGCTCAGCAGTCAGTGACAGCCCTTTACTTTGTTGAGATCTACCAAACCCCACAAATCTGACCCAATTCATTCTTCAGTTTTCTTTTCAAGGAATGAAAAATAACCTAAAAGACAGGTGGCCGCCAGGTCCACCTCTGATTCACCTCTGATTATTCTATTCTGTGTTGAATGAGAGCTGGAAATTACCCACAAACATGTATAAAATGGAATTCACTAATAGATACATCAGGGGTTCCTTCAAACAATGCCCCTCCTGCCATTTATATCACTGAATCATTTTAGTTACATGGAAGTCGTTAATTAATTACAGCTCCCATTTCTAAAGTATACCTCTATGCAGAGCATGCATATAAATGAACAGACAGGTGGCTCACTATCAAGTTTTACTGCTGCTCTGTGACTGTCTTGGCAGGTTCCTCCTCATTCCACCCACCTTTCTTATATAAAGACATTAAAAACATTTTATTATTTAAACGATATAGTAAGAAATTTTTGTATCACATTTTAAACCTAAGAATTCACATTTGCTTCAAGTTCGGCATTCTATAGTTAAAAGAATATTCAAGCTACATAAAAATAAAACTAATTTAAATTATCAATAATACACACATATTTATGTTGTAAAGCAATTAAAATTACTTTAGGATGACTGATCAGGAAATGTTTAATAAAAGCAAACTATAAAAAGGGTTTTCAAGAAAAGAGAAAGCATGGAGAAGTTCTGTTACACCCAGGGTCTAGGAACATCTCATATAAAGATTACTAGATGGGAAACAGAAGATGACAAAGGCCCAGCTAGAAGCTAAAAAGCGTGTGCTAAGGACAAAGTGAAACTATCCTGTGTTTGAAAGTCACTGTCAGAAAAATTACATATTCCAGAGATTTAGGTCTATTGTAGGCTATGAAGAACACAGGTTACAAAATGTAGGTCACCGTTCAAAAAGCTGGTAACAGCAAAATTGCATGTGGGTAAGAACTCTACAAGAGCAGGTAGGGAGAAGCTAGTGAACAGAAACAAGAGCCCTAGCCCAATGAAATCACTGCAGCCACAGCCATCTTTCTAAACTGATCATTTTACCACATTAGTGCAATGCCCTGAGTTCCCACTACAGCTCTAAACTTAATGGCTCTGTGTTACATACACAACTTCCTGGAAGGACATCCACATTATTTCCCATACTCTGTGCCTCCAAATAAGCGCATCCTACACACTACCATCAGATTAATGTTCCAGGAGTGCAGTTTCAAGTAAGAATGTTAACCACTGGGAAATCAGGTGGGATATAAGTATGTTAGATAATAAAGAAAGAAAGCCTAAGTATGACATACTCATTACCTCATTTAACTTCCAGAAGCCCATATTACAGAGGAGAAAACTGAAGTTCTCTGGTTAAGTGACTGGACCCAAGATATATGCAGTAAAGGGAAAGAACTAGAAATTAAATCTAGATCTTCTAGCTGGAATTACAACACTTTTCTACTACAATATCGCTGAAGAGCACCCTTAGGGGAAGGGAGTGACACTGGGGCTAAACTTCCATTTGTTGACAACATGCCAAGTACCATGGTAACCACTTGATGCTATTTTATTTCATCCTGATCTACCACTCATAAGATTGAGTAGTTGCCTCTTTTTACAGGTGAGTAGATTGAGACTAAGGGAGATTTAAGCGATCTGCTCAACATCACACATAAGAGACTGAAAATGATGGGCCAGACAGTTGATCTCACATGTCCAACTCTAAAACCCACACTCATGTTGCTATGTCAATGTATCCTCCAGAAGCAATCAGAAAATAAAAGTCCAACACTTAAGTTTATTTTCAACCTGGATGATATAGGAATAATCTAACTTTATAAACACTTCTTACTCAAAACCCAATCATTGCATATAAACAAATTTTTAGCTGTGGTTTAGCAACAGACTATATACACATTTACAAAAATCTGAAAGAAGGATCAGAATTATATTTAATCACTCAAATCAGAAACTTCATTTGATTCCTACAAATGAAATCCAGTTTTTTCATAAAGCTATGGATTTGAAAATCTTTTAAAGTTGACTTGGAATTCATAGTACTGTCAAATTTCCCAATTCGGTTGATCCTATCCCATGGACTGCTACCAGTCTTAGCCTCAGAGGAAGAGAAGTCATTTATTAGATGAGGGAGGTGAGGCCAGTCAGATTATCAGTAATAAAAATGACCAAAAACAGCAGCTCCGGCCAGTGTGGCTCAGTTGGTTGGGCATTGTCCTACAAATCAGAAAGACCCCCAGTTCAAGTCACCGTCAGAGCACATGTCTGTCTGCATTGCAGGTTTGTCCAGGTTGAGGCACGTATGGGAAACAAGCAATTGATGTTTCTCTCTCACATCAGTGTTTCTCTCTGTCTCTCTCACACTCCTTCCCTTCCTCTAAAATCAAAAATAAAAATTTAAAAAGTAGACGGACAGCTCCCTGCAATGCTTTAAAACATGGTTAAACTAAAATAACCAAAAGCACTAAAAAAAAAAAAATCCCTCAAATTGAGGACAGGAAACTCCCAAGCAACTTTAAGGTTTAAATGAGAAACCATGTGCTCACAGTACATTCCTAAACTAACTGAAGAAGGGATCGACAGTACTATACCAATGCACTAAAACATGTTAGATGAGTCAAAGAAACCACTTTCTAAATTTCTGAAACAAAATATTGCAGAATTATATTCAAGGGTTCAAAGCCACTACAGTAAAAAAAATTAACTGGTCATTTAGAACTATCTTCATCAGCCCTGGCTGGTGTGGCTCAGTGGACTGAGCACCAGTCTGCGAACCAAAGTCCCTCCCTGGTTTGATTCCCAGTCAGGGCACATGCCTGGGTTGTGGGCCAGGTCCCCAGTGCAGTGGCGCATGAGAGGCAACCACACACTGATGTTTCCCTATCTTTCTCTCTCCCATCCCCTCTCTAAAAATAAATAAAATCTTTAAAATAAATAAATAATTAAAAATATCTTCACCAGTAATAGCATAATTCTTCTGTACAACTCACTCTAAAAACATTAATACCCAAACAGATTTACAGGTGATACAGAAATTTTCCAGCTTTTAAAATATACCTATGTAAACATACTCTTGAAGAAATTAAGTTTTGATAAGGGATGAACACAAAATTAACAAGTACAAACGAATACAGGTTGCTGGGTAACAACTGATTTTCCCAGGGTCTTCCCTGATCCAGTCTCTGGTATCCACCTACCCACACAGACACAACAGATGTCCTGGCATATCGGACTGTGTACAGTTCTCAGAACACAGCATGGTGTTTCAGATCTCTGCACCTCTATCCATGCTACTTCAGGAGCAGTGGGTGAAACAGAATTGAACATCACATGATAATGTTTAAAGAATAATGTAAATAATAAAAATATAACATAAAAAGCACTAAGGAGAAAAATAAATAGGTGAGACTAAGTAAAAAACAAAATTTTTTCACGTTTTCAGTGCCTACAATGTATTACATACTACAAGCTAAGTCAAGTTGTTTTTATATAAATCTCAGATTTATTGTATGATAAGAAATTTCTGAAAAGAGAAAAACACTGACATTAAGTCGATGAGGCAGGCTTTAAATTAGATATTATCATTTAGGGGATATGTCCCACTATACACACTTGAATTTTAAACAAGTTTTGTCAACCAAGTACTTGGAAACAGTCTTGTTATGTAGTGACAGAAAATTAACCACTGCTATTATCAAAAGTATAAAAATGACATTCTAGGGATTCCAACTCTAAACTAGTTTGTGCCAATGCTAATAAGGATTTCAAATATAAAGCTAAACCTGGTTTTGAGTAACTTTCAAAGAATCTTTCCAAGAACCATAAACTACTTAAATTCCCATCTCAATAGTAAAACTATAATTCCTTCCCAAGAAACTCTGGGGACAAGGGAATGCCAAGCACCTACAGCTAAGAGGCTGACCTCAATATCAATGAGACCTAGTAACTAAATGACACTCATAACCTAGCAATTCTGAAGGATAAAATATTCATCTAATTTTACTTTGAGGAACTCCCAAACGGAGCTCTTTTCTTAAGAGCTTCTAATGTATATACTAATTTTCAGTAACATTGAAAAAACTTCTACTAAAGTGCCTGCTCTTAGAGTGGCCAACACCCAGGGTTCAGCCGGGAGACGCCTGTATTTTCTGTTAGAATTCTAGATGGCACAGCATGGACAGGTATAATTTAAACATAAATACACACATGCATAAATGCACACCCACACACAACCACCACACCCCCATCCTTTTTCAAATGAATTAATGTTATCTGCTTGGTGACCAAAGAGAGGGGGATGGAAACAGTGGAAGATAAAAGAGCAGCAGTCCAGCCCGGCTGGTATAGCTCAGTGGATTGAGCGTGGGCTGGGAACCAGAGCGTCCCGGTTCGATTCCCGGTCGGGGCACATGCCTGGGTTGCAGGCCAGATCCCCAGTGAGGGCCATGTGAGAGGCAACCACACATTGCTCTTTCTCCCTCCCTTCTCCTCTCTCTAAAAAATATCTTTAAAAAAAAAAAAGAGCAGCAGTCCAAAAGTGCTGAATAAAGACTGTTAGGGAAGGAAAAGTAATAAAGTAAATCAGCTAATTCATAAACACTACTATGCATTTATTCCAACATGCGAATCAAAAGAAGCTTCTTTCCTTTCTAGAATTTGAGAGGAAAAAACACTAAAGAGCATAAATCAAACTTACCTCCATTTCCTTTGTAATTATTATGTGTATGTTTATTAAAATGTTTATGGATAAATTGGGTTTCTCCCTATCATTCTCTTTCTCCTTTCACTTAATTGCTTAGGTCTCTTTTTGTTAAAATAAAATTTAAATTTTGGTGGCTTAAAAGATTATGTGGTCATGAGCTGAGTGATAAAGAATGTGATAATTAAGTTCTGAAGTTGGAGTCAGGTGCCAGAGGTTGGAAACTTACTTGGATTTGCAACTTCTGAGCCATCACAACTAACTGCAGATAACACCAGTGCCAAACTGCAGTTGTAATGTTTAACTAACGCTTAGCTGTGAAAACACCTAACCCACTGCCTGCCAGAGCAAGCATAAGCATTTATTGACTTTGAAGGCACAATTTGGTCATCAGTTACTGCGAATCCCACAACTCTAAAATCAAAATAAAACACAAGCTTTTTACTCCACCTTTTGAGTGGAGGAAGATCAAGAGCTAAGTGGAGAAAGCCGATAAGGCGTAAGAGAAGCAGGAGAAGTCAGTCAGGAGGCTGCTTGACTGCAGGTTCAAGATGCCACTGTCTTACACTGGCGGAAGCAATGGGCATATTTTGAAGAAAAAACTAACACCATCTGCTAGCACACTGACGGAAGGAAAAAAGGAAGAGAGCAATGTTGATTCCGAGGTTTCTAGCCCAAGCAACCTGAAGCACGGAGTTCCTATTAGGATGGGGAAGACTTCAGGAGATTTAAAGAGGGGGGTTTCCGTAGTTAGATTTAGACATAATAAATTGAATACACTTAAATAATCTAATATTATTTATTACAGGTTATCAGAACTTTCTGCAAAAGGTAGGGAGATGTGACAAGTAAATGTAGTCTGTTTAGTTCTTGCTCACAGTCAGATTTTTTAAAGAACCAATGAGGTGTAAGTATTATGTATTAAACAAGTAATTTAATAATCTTAGCTTTTCAATTACACATCCTCTGCTATATGCACCTATGAGTGTTAAATAAAAAAATAATGCGGTAAGAATATTAGGAAAACTTCTAATTACAGAGACTAATTTAAGGGAGACAGTCCATATTCAAACAATAAAGGCAACTGGAGCTAAGAAGAGTAACCTATTATCTGATGCTCTCCAGACGCCAAAATGCCTCAGTCTCAAACACATAGCTCAGAAATAATCAATTTAACAGACAACATTCTTGAAGTGCTTTCCACATGCTAAGCATCTCATTTAAATACCAACTACCTTTTATTAGCTTATCTTTTACAATAAAGTTGAAAGAAATTAATTAAGCTAAGGAATTATTCTGTAACTTTAGCCATCCTAGAAAGAACTAGTTTAAGAGTATGCAGGAAATTCTTTTGCTCTGTTGTTTTCTATTGCCATCTATATTTTGTATTCTCTTCATGCTTCCAATTTTCCAATGCCAACTGTTATGAAAGCTTCATGACAGCTTGTTATACAGCAATTTGTGTGGGTGTATGTTTTAATAGGAAAGGAACATGAAGGAAAATTGTATGCTAATGAGTTCAAAAACATAGCATATTTTCCTGAGATAGAATTGTGTAGAAATGTATTAATAGTAGTCACAATTTCAGGCTATAGGCCTACAAATCCAACTCTGCTAATAGAAATGGACTGCAGAGAACTTCGAAAGTGAGTATGTATTTTCTGTAAAGTAATGAGTAAAAAGAGAAAGGAACCGCCCTGATACAATTCTTCTCCCCTAGATATTCTCATTTTACCTTAAATTATAAAATTACTGCCACGAAATTATCAAGGTTTTGGAGATAGTTTCACAATTAACAGGTAACACCTACTTGATAGCAACTCAGCTGTCCCTATTTTATGATACCCATATTGCTTAAATCATTTTATCAGGTTCACCCACAAGGGCACTCCTGGAGCGAGTCTGTCTCCCTCTCACCACCTCTCTTGCCCACCTGGTGATACACTAGCCAGGGCGCCTGTGACCACGTGACCCTGGCAGCTGCCTGGCCCATGGCTGCCTGAGCTCCATTTGCAGGCTCCAGGAGGAAGCCTGAGATGAACTGCAGCTGGGAACAAGCTAAACTACCTGCATGGGGACTATGAGGGCTTAAAAGCTGCCTATGGGCTCCAAAGGACTGCACTTCAAAATGGAGCAGGAACTCTGGACACTGGCTTTTGTCTTGGCCTTCCTGAGGACACAGTGGGACTTTTTCCACGCCAGAAAAGAGGAGACAGTCTTTGAGACGGGAGTCCACCATTCTCCCAGGTTGTGCAACACCTGAATAAACTTCTTTCCTTTTGCACCAGCATTGCCTCATGAGTTTGGTTTTCATGGCAGCAAGGAACTGAACCTCCATTTTTTTTTTGTTCAGTTGTGTTACCACAATAAAGCTGAACATACTTTATGGAAATACACCAACAATGGATACTAACTTATCTTCTTCCCTATATTTTAATAAAATTTTCCCTTATTTTACCCCAAATCTATTTCTTATTCTATTTTTATCTTCATAAAAGGCAGCACCTATCCACTAAGATAGTCACAACATTCAATCATTTCTCTTCTCATTTTAAGCCACCAGGTCTCACAGATTTCATCTGTATTAACTGCTTGAATATGATTTCTTCCTTTCATTTCTAATGCCATGGCCTTGGTAATAGCAGAGGATCATTGGAATAGCCTGATAGCCAAACTCCCACACTCGAAAATCTAGATTTCAGTTACTAACCTTGAAATAAAGCTCATCTGTAAAACCTTTCAAAAGGCCTTCATTGTCTATTCAAGTTTAAAGTTCTGAACAACACATTAAAAAATACTCTTATCTGGCCCAACCTATCTTTCTGAATTCATCTTCCATAAGCCACTTCTGCTTTCTATACTCTGTACCAGACGCTTTACTCGCTCTGTTCTCACCGTATCCACTAGGCTCTCCTGCCTCCATGCTTTTCCTATTGAGATTTTTCACTAACTTCATACTGCTATATATGTGGATATAAGTTAATATAACCTTTGGAGAACATCTGGCAACATCTATCAAAACTACAAATGTCTATATCCTTGCAACCAGCAATTCCATTTCTAAGTATACGTCCTACAAAAATACTCCTGCACGAGGTACACAAAGATATTTACTAGGTGTTGTTCCTAAAAGAAAATTATATTTAGTTGTGTGCCAACTGGAAACTAAGTTCTGTTACACGTATATTAGAGATGTGGAATACTACACA
Organism: Micronycteris hirsuta; assembly: GCA_004026765.1. Classification (NCBI taxonomy): domain Eukaryota; kingdom Metazoa; phylum Chordata; class Mammalia; order Chiroptera; family Phyllostomidae; genus Micronycteris; species Micronycteris hirsuta. Next base: position 246,604 of record PVJI01000058.1, read on the forward strand.
GATTTAAAGAGAGAAGTAATCCTAAATGTATGATTAAAAAAAAAAAAAAGAAAATTCAAAGATTATTAAAGTTTAGCCCTGGCCGGTGTGGATCAGTTAGTGGGGTGTCTGTCATCCTACAAATGGAGAGGTCGCAAGTTTGATTCCTGGGTTGGGATACATACAAAAAGGCAACCAATTGATGCTTCTCACATCGATGTTTCTCTCCCTTTCTACCTCACTTCCCCGTCTCTAAAATCAATAAGCATGTCCTTGGGTGAGAATTTTTTTTAAATGGATTATTAAATTTTGAAAGGAAACAGAATAAATAATATAAAAATTCAATAATATGAGCCTATCTGCCCTGAGGAAAACCCAAACTATGTACTTTTATGTATACTTAAGTACATGGTAAATTATCTGAAAGAATTACCCCACGTTTTTAACAGTGGTTACCTCTAGGGAAGGAGAACTGGGGGTTTCTAAAACTATCATAATGATGATGCAGAAATATAGTCCTGTACTAATTGTGTAAAATTTCAAATGTGTTACAAACAGGTAGGAAGAGCCTACAGAAAGATAAGAAAGACAAAACAATCTCACTCCTGACCTATGTGGCCTGACCTCCTTCCTACTCTATTTAGCCAGGACTGAACTGAATCCAGGTAGTTAGACAGAGCAGAAGCACATGCTGCCTATCTTGGCCCAAGCTCCCAAAAGGCACAGACAGCTGTCAGCACCACGCCCCTCAGGTCTAACTGTAGTGGAGCTGAGAAAGCCACATTTGTACTCGATCACTACTCAGGCTTCCTTTTCTACTGACAAACTCCTCTGTCTCCAACAAGAACCACACCCTGACTGGGCAGGGCAGAGGACAGAGTCAGTACTCGGGTATTCCTGAAAAAATTTCCTGCCTCCAGATTTCCAGAACTCATCTTTCTCTAGCCTAATTTAAAAGGAGGAGGAAGAGGAAGAAGAAATCCTTCATGAATTATTTGCTGAAACCCGAAGTCTGCATTATTTCTTTTATTTCTTTTTCTGTACCTCAATTTTCTTTTGAGAAATATTCCATTATAGGAGGGAGCTTTTTGTTTTTCCTTACATTATAGTTCATTATGAGCGTAGCTGGATTCCCCACTAAAGCACAAACCACCTAGGACCAACCTGTCTTAACTCATCTTTAATAAAAACTTGAGGCATTCAAGGTTCTTGGTTGTAACAGGTTTTCAAGAAAGGACTCTTGAATAGAATTTGTTGGTAACAGTTTAATGCATGATACCAGACAGTTCAGATGAGATGTGTTTAACTTTCCAATAAAAATGTCAACAGGCAGCCCTGGCTGGTGTGGCTCAGTGGATTGAGTGCCAGCCTGCGAACCAAAGGGTTGCTGTTTCAATTCCCAGCCAGGGCACATGCCTGGGTTGTGGGCCAGGTTGCCAGTAGGGGGCGCGCAGGAGGCAACCACACATTGATATTTCACTCCCTCTTTCTCCTCCCCTTCCCTCTAAAAAGAAAGAAAATACTTGTTAAAATGTCATCAGGCAGTATCAAATCAGTAAGAAGGATCAATAAGAACTTTTAAATGGACTTCCATTTCAACTATTTGGTTAAATGAAAGCTATGAGTTGGAAGAGAGAATAAACCTCAAAAACCAAGACACGTCACAGGCCTAAGTAGAAAAGTATAAGACTTTTAATAGCATTTAAATAGAAAAAAGTTCATCTCTTTTGTAATCTAAGGGGGGGAAAACTTTTTGTATCCCCTTTACATCATGAGTCTAAATACAATTATAGCATATAATTCTGCATATTCTGATTATTTGGTCAGTTTCCTACGTAAATCTTTGCCAAATAATGAGAATACAACTATCATTTACCTCTTTTTGTGTGTGTGACCCTTGTGACCTGTATTTGATGTCAAGAACAAAATCCTGGCTTCTTGTAAATATTTTATATTAAATAAAATTGATAAGAATGTAAAAATTATTTAAAGTGTAAAACCTGCTAGACAATGTTTCTTGGTGACAGTATATATTATGTCATGTTCTGAAGAATACTGTGAATTATGACAACTGCAAATAACTAACATTTATTAGTAAATTCAGTGTATAAAGAAGATTCGTGCTATCTCATTTATTTACTACCAACTCTATGAGTAGGTACAGTAATTACTATTCTATTTTTTAGGTACACAAACTGAAGCTTAAAGAGGTCATGTAACTTGCAGAAAGTGACATGTAAGTGACAGAGCCAGAGTTCAAAGACTAATCTTTCTGACTTCACTCTATATATTTAGCAAATCAAATAAAAAATAAATCTGTTCTGCTACAAGGTATGCTTCTTTTCTGTGAATTACTTCTCAGGCAACCAGAAACAAAAACAGAGTAAGTCACATTGCTTCATGCATGATTTTCCCTAGCATACTGGATGGTTGTTGTTATTTTTAACTTTTTTAAAGATTTTATTTCTTTATTTTTAGAGAGAGGGGAAGGGAGGGAGCAAAAAAAGGGAGAGAAACATTGGTATGAGAGAGAAACATATATCAGTTGCCTCTTGTACACACCCCAACTAAGGACTGAATCCACAACCCAGGCATATGCCCTGATCGGCAATTGAACCCATGACCTTTAGGTTTGTGGGATGACACCCAACCAACTGAGCCACACTGGTCAAGGCATAGCATATTGTTTTGAGGCAGTTGGGAACAAGCTTTTTTTTTTTTACAATTAAAGATAAAACCATAGCAAAAAAAAACATGAAAACCTACAAAAAATACTTTCCCTTTTTGTAAGTAGTAGTGGATTTAGTGGCTTCAGGAATTGCTATTGTTTCAGCTGGGTTAACATTTGACCAAAGCTGCCTGTGCAGATGAAGAAGCCACAAAATACATACATACATACATACATATATAAATAAATATCCCCTTGTATTAAAAACAATGGATTAATGAAGAAGATTTTCTCTCAGAAGCAATGCCCTTCCAGAACCTATAACTAGAAGAAGGCTGCAGCCCAGGTTAAAGTTCAAGACTCCAAAGATTGCTGGTAATACAAAGCACAAATGCTAGTCCTTTTTTTTTTTTTTTATTAGAATTGTTATTGTTTTTCATTAGTAGTCTAAGTAAAAACAATAAAAAGTTCCATGGATTTTTTAGTAGTCTGTCCCAACCCCTTTTTCCCCATAAGCCATATTACTTTTATGGCACTGTTTTGCAGAACTCAAAGTTTGACAAGATATATATATATGGTATCATGGCAGAAGATCCTGTATGCATTAGACAAAACAAACCCTATGAACTGCCAGTACATGTGGACTTAGTAAAACACCATGATAGTTTTTTGTTTGGTTTTGCTTTTAGTTTTTAAAAGATGTGAGGTAAACTCCAATCTTGTAGAGAAAACAATGAATTTGTGCTAAAACTGAGACTATTAGGAAAAAAATGCAGAAGTGCAGATTAATGCTATTTTGATTTCAAAACAGTTTAAATGCTTTTTACTGACTTAAACAAAGGTCAACTGATTGTGATCCCAGACAAAGTAGCCATTAGAGAAACACACACACACAAACACCAAAGCAGTTCTCTGGATACATCCCTTTTTAACATAACTACTAGAGAAGCTGATACTATGGAGAGTGACCCCACTGAGAATCTATTGCAGAAACTGAGGCAATGGTTCCTATCCAGTATGCATATATTTCCAAATATTATTTTATAGTCAACATATAAACACACTATCAAAACAGAAAGCTTATATAAAGATAGTTTGTATAGAAACAGGCCATATAAACAGATATTTTGCTAGCTACAGTTGCCGTGAATTAACTGTTCATAACATAAAGCATTCCTGGAAGAATTCTTTCAAGTGGTGCTTGGAAACCTAAGTATGTGGTTAAATGGGTTCTGGTACCTATTTCAATGTGGGAAGGGGGTTTTCCACACCAACAAGCAATTCTCTGGATACCAGTAAGGCATCCCCTACACTTTGATTCATTCTGCACAATCTATCCAGAGAGAGCCATCCTACCGATCAAGGGCTCCGTCCTACAAGACTGCCCTCCCCGCTCAGAGGCCTGTGGCAAGCCCCGGTGTTTTTCACAAACCACCTATAGAATGGAGGTTCCCATGACCCCTTCTTGGGTTCAATTAATTTGCTAAAGCAGCTCACAAATTCAAGGAAGCATTTTACTTACTAGATGACTGGTTTATTACCAAATGGAAGACAGCTTCCATGCCCTCCAGGCATACCACTCCTCCATATCTTCCACGCGTTCACCAACCTAGAAGCTTTCCAAATTTTGTCATTTGGGTTTTTAGGAAGACTTCATAACAACTGATTAAATCTTTGGTCACTGGGCATTGATTCAACATACAGCCCCCCTTTCTGCTCTCTGGAGGTTAAGAGGTAGGACTGAAAGTTCCAACCTTCCAACCACAGGGCGGGCCCCACTGGCAACCAGTCCCCATCCTTAGGCACTTTCCAAGTGTCACCTCATTAACATAACAAAAGACACCTGTTTGGCTCACAAAATTCCAAGGGTTTTAGGAGCTGTGAGCCAGGAACTGATGGATGAAGATCAAATATATGAGAGAAAGATATCTTCAAATATATACTTCTTATAAAGCACAGTATTATAGCGGTAAAAAATACTTACCGTCTTCCCACTGGTCTTAATACTGGACCTTTATACCTCCCAATTTCCCTGTTTCTATCTAACTAGTCTCAGGACTTACATTCCTCGTGTCAGAGATTATATACTCATCTGTACAGTATTATCATATTTATTGTTATAATCAACAGGGTTGGGACAAGTTATGAAATTTTAATAAAATAAAGCAAAAATTTTCAAGTAATTATTCAGAGAATTCAAAATTAATATAAAATAATTTGTTTACTACAAAAATGTTCCCTTCCTTTATAATTACATTTGGCTTGGGCAAATAAATTAGGTCTTCTCTCCTAAATATCATCAATTTACAGCAAAACAGATATTCAAAATCATCTTTTTTTTAAGATTTTGTTTATTTATTTTTAAAGAGAGGGGAAGGAAAGGAGAGAGGGAACAAAACATCAATGTGTGGTTGCCTCTTGCGCCCCCGCCACTGGGGACACAGCCCAGGCATGTACCCTGACTAGGAATGTGAACCCTTTGGTTTGCAGGCCTGCACTCAATCCACTCAGCTACACCAGCCAGGACTCAAGATCATGTTTCTTACCAAGAGTTAGCCTGCCTGACATTTTTTAATCTGTCACACCATGCAAAATCCGGAATCGGTACACTCAAATGTTTCCATTGCACATATCCTAATCTCCCAATCTCCCACCCCAAACCAGTTTCCCATATAAGTGAGGGCAACCCTATAATTACCATTGTTCCAGCCAAACCCAGGGAGTCATCTGTGACTATCTTTATTTCATATACTATATCTAATCCAGGCACACTCTGCCTCAGGGTCTTCATATCTGCCGATCCTCCCTGCTGGAATTTTCTTCCCCCACAAGTGTAGGTGCCTCACATCCTCATCTTATCCTTCCGGTCCTTTGCCCAAACAGCACCACGTCAGGGAGACTTTCCTGAGCACTTTATCTTCTTGCAACCTCTCCTTCACACTCCCTACTCTATTCCCAACTTTCTTTTTCTTCTAAAGCTCTTAACTCAAATATTTGACTCATGTTTTTTGTCTCTTTCACTAAAACATAATCTCTATAGACTTGCAGGGATTTGTGTGTGTGTGTGTGTGTGTGGTGTGTGTCTGTTTTGTCCACTTGTGTATTTCAGTGCCTGGCACACAGTGTTCAGGAATCACAACATAGCACTAGGTCTCAGTCAGTCTCTGTCAGATAATTCCCACCAGAGGGAACAGCAGGTATTCCAAAAGGGGGAAAGGTTGACAATGGTGCTCCTCACTGACTGATCTGTTTCCACATTATCACAATGGCCGAGTTTAATGACAGAGCACTCAGAAAGCAGGTGAAGGTCTTAAGGTGATTTCTGCAACAAAACAAGTACTGGAGAAAATACTCACTCAAGCACACTAATAAATGGCAAAGGGGTACCTTTTCCTCCTGGTATCCCTTCTTTACCAAATTAAAAAAATGATTAACTAATCAAAAATGACTGTAACAAGACAAAGAGAAGATAGAAATAACCATAACTTTTTAAAATACAGATTTACACCTACTTACTATCAACAGTAACCTCACCCTACATGTAAATTTTGCCTTGAAATATTAGCAAATGACTGTGGAAAGCAAGCACAATTAGGAAGATACTTAAAAAATTAAGAACCTAAAATACATACCACATTTCTGTATGGAGTGAACAACTTCTCTCTTGCAAGGTTTAAAGTCATGGTTTTCAAGTCAGTACTTTGAAAAATGTCACTGAATTTATGTGTATGTAGATGCCTCTTTAGCAGTTTCTTATAAAATGGTGTAAGAGTAAGAAGCCACATACCATGAGGAAAGACTTGTTCTTACTGTCGTGGTAGAAAGGGCTAAATTATGGCTTGGGAACTAACAAAGACATAAACCAAAATGTATTTTTCTGTCAGTAAATAAACTACTCTATAAATTTGTACAGAAAACATTGCTGAAGATCATGGAGTGAGGAAGAACTACTACTGGGAAAAATTACATAGTGTAGGAAATTTGCCACAGTTGGTAAGCAGTATAGATGGTTTTTCTAATATGCCTCAGTTGATAATATTCGCTGGCTTGTTAATAAAATGCAAAAACCTCTAAGAACACATCTACGGGAAAGCACTGTCACCCGTAAATTGATTCTGCAGTTTAATATTCGCCAAGCGCCTGCCATGTGACAGGCGCTCGATGGGTGCAAGGGCCAGAACACTGAATAAAACACAAGGTTATTCTCAGGAGAAAGCTTCTCAGACTTCTTCTTAAAAATTATTAATTTTAATTTTATTTAGAAAGGGGAAGGGAGAAAGAGAGAGAGAAACACTGACCGGCTGCCTTCCGCAAGCGCCCCGACAGGGGCAGAGCACCAAGCCCACAGCCAGGATGCGCCCTGACTGGGAATGGGACCGGTGACCTCTCAGTCTGCAGGACAACACCCAACCAAGCCATGCTGGCCAGGGCTGACCTCTTTAATAAAAGTAAAATCAGTGAGAGCATTGCCTGTTTTTACCAAAATAAAACAAGATTTCTGTAGAAAGCTTACTGAGGATCTATCACACAAGAAATTCATTCATTTCATTTGTTATTAGCAAGCAAAGAAACTGACCACAGAATGACACAAGTCACTATGAGATGTTATGGACAGTTAGGTTTATAAAATATCTTCATACAATAGGGAGTAACCATGAAAATCTTTTGTACTGTACAAACATTTGCTCTTTATCGCCTGACAAAGCACTTAGAAAGGTTGTAAAACTTGATGAGTTACTCATTTTTCTTATACAGAAATGTCCCCAAACTGATTACTTTTCCTGTGAAGATAAGCGACTTCCTGGAATATGGTACCTAGCAGTTATTTTTGTAAGCTAAAAACACTTAAGGTAAGTCTGGCATTTAAACAATGGCTTCTCACCTATGAAAATCACTTGATTTGTATAGAAATAAAATGAACTTAGAACTAGGTATTTGAATGACTCCATCACAAAGTCTTAATTAACCAAGATTTTAAAAAATAATGAAGTGTATTATGCAACTTTATCACAATTTTGAGAATAGTAAAGTGATATTTAAAAACACTTCTCTCACTAAAAAAAAAAACTTGTGAAGATGAAAAAGGTTTCTACCATTCTATCAAAAGTATCTTTAAAGCTTTACCTCATTTTTATCAATTTTTTACCATTTCAAGTTTCTGTACATATTTCCATGTGTATTTAAGGACACCATTTCATTATAACTTATTGCTACATAATCACATACACTGAAGGCATGACAAGGGTCAGCAATCATTAAATCGAGAGACGATGATATAGTACAGAAACAAAACACACTGCTGCGCATGCCACACGGCTTGTACAGTGTGCTGATGAGACCCCAAACATAGGTGTGGACTTCAGCTTCACAGGGATTAACTAAATTCACCACCTCAGTTCATCCCTAGACACCAAGCAAAAGTTTTGCACAAATCAGAGCATAAACATTACCTCTCCAGGGGAAAAACAATACAGAATATTTTCCCTCATTAAAATAAGGTAGTCATTGTGAAAAGACTCTGAACAGTGAAATCAAATTCATGAATGTCCTCACAGTCACTGCATCACTGAATATGTATCGCCCTCCCCAACAAAGTCCCTTTTCATGCAGGCTTTTCATTAATACACGAGAAGCTACACAACAATAGCAGCTTCAATCTCGGTTTCATTCCCTTACCTCTTGATTTGCTCTTTCCTTTCCAATCAGCATCTAAACAAGTCAAGCCCAGTCCACCGTAAAAAGCAGCATCGCGGCACCTGTGGCTCCACTCCCAAGTTCCAAGCAATTACTCCACAAAGAGCTGTCTTTGCTTTCTCAACCCATGACAAACCCCACTACAGCTCCCGCCAGCAGTTCAAGGAAATTGTTCTTGCCAAGGTCTCTGATGTCCTAAATCTTGTAAGCATTTTGTCCTCGTCATGACATTCGCCACAACTAAGCAGTCTTTCTTCTAGAAAGTAGTCTCTTCATTTTCGTGACACTACACTGTCTAGGTTTTTGTCCCACCTCTTCTGTTATTGGTTCTACTGGTTTCTACACTTCTACCCATTCCTTAAATGTTGATGTTCACCAGTAGCTTGTCTCTGCTTAACCCCAACTCTCCCAGGATATTCTGCCCACTCTGGAAGTTTAAATTACCACCTAACAGTCTTCAAGCATGCATTTCCAACCTTGACCTCTCTCTGCTGAGCTCCAGGAACCACAGACATAATAAATATAATTGGTCACTGGGTCTCTTCATCTAGCCCCGTCACAAGGGCCTCAAATTCAACATGCTCAAAACCAAAACCCTCTCCTCAACACTAACTGAGCTCTCCTCTCCATGCCATGTATCTCAGTGCTATCTCGTCCCCACAAATGGCACCACTGTCCCCACTCCGATACGAGTGAAACACCAGAATTTTTTTCCTTCCTGATAATTTTTAGGTCTAAGATGCCCACCATGGCTAAATTCACACTTAAACTCGCTCCAACCAGTTACAGTATTAAAGAAACAGAGCCCCATGTTACCTTTCCAAAACACAACCTGTTTTCACATATCGCTAGAATGTCACTGAGCTTCTTTCTGATATCCTTAAGAAATGACTTCAGAAAGTATTTCTTGCTATAGAATAGATATAGCCTAAAATGCAACGTTTTTCAAATCTTAATAGTTAACTGTGTTTTTGAAATTTCAGGAGTATAAGTATACATGTGTACCCAATACGTGTGTGCATGTTTTTATATCTTCAAAAGGAAAAAGAAAATCTCCACGTTAGCGCTGAAAAAAATGTGATTTTATTGAAGACCCTCCACATTGTATTCTCTGCAAATCTTCCTCATACACAATAGGAATCTATCCTTAATCCTAACAAACATGCACCAATGCCTCAAAGCACTGGATGGACTGGCCATGTGACTAAAGCAGAGATGAAACAGCACAGTCATGTCAGAGCTAATGCAAGTCACAAAGTGGAACTGGTAGCTAAGAAATCCTTGAGATGACAGCACAGGCATTAGTATCCATTACTAGGTGATTCTCTCACAAGAACGGACTACCTTCCCCGGGAGCACAGGAACTATATATTTCACTTCCGACTTCTGAAGTCTTAATTAACTTCACTAGGTCATTTTAATATCTACATCATAGTCTGTTACCAGGTGTGATCTTTCAAAAGTACACCAAGTTGGTATGATCAGGAAAGCATCCAACATAAATATGAACCTCAGTAGGCACTGTTAGGAACCAGTGCTAGAAAAGCCATCTGTTTGATGAAAATAATATTTCCACTTCCCTAGTGAATATAGCTATCAGCAGCAACTGTGAAATCCCAAGAGAAGAAATCTTAACAGCCTTAAAACTTCAATTATTCACATAAATTGGCCAAGAAATTAAAGTTAAATGTTACACAAATGGCTCCCTAACCCCTTAATATTTTTTGGCTAATTATTCCATTGGTAGTCTACATCTGTGCTGCTAAAATTTGGTTATGAATCAGAAGTCAGTCACTGGAAATGCTTTTACATATAAAAGTGACTATGGGTAATAACTAAATTGACAAAAAATGTTATTTTTAATGTGCATAAAAATCCTCCTGAAAACATGTCCCACGAAATAAAAGAACGGATGTGACTGTAAAAGTTTAAACTCTTTCAACCACTAGGAAGAATGAGACCAATTTAACAACAACAACAAAGTTAATTTTAACAGTGTATTTAATCGGTACTTTTTGAATACTTTCAATGCTCAACAATTTATGATCAGGTAGGATGTTAAGCACTGCCTTTACAAAAATAAAGTGAATCTATTAGGATAATTTAAATATAAAAATAATTCAGAGATCCCAAATATATATATATCCTAAGACATTCAGAAATACTGACCATAATTACACATATAAAAGAATGGGTATTTTTGTTCAGAGTTCCTTATTTTTGTTTCAACTACTCCTCTTCTTACCATCCCCCATTCTTTTTTATGGGTAGGGGGTAATAAACATTTTCTAGAATTAGAACTTTATCTTCTAGCTCTTTTTTAATCGGACATACCACAGCTCCCTCATTTCTTGTAGCTCATCTCTAGGCATGGTCTTTACTATCTCAGAGCAAAGCTACTTTTAATAATTTATAATTAACTGTTTGGAACTACTCAACTCATATTAAAACCGTATTACTTCTGAAATAAAAATGAGTGCAGGCACTATGCCTAAAACTATTTACATGGATGAGCTAATCATACCAGTATAAAATATTTAGTTCCAAACAACCCAACATTTATAGCTTTACACAGTAGACATAAGCAAGGCATCATCCACAAGTGCTACTACACACAGTAGTTGCTGAGAGCAAAAAGTATCTGATGACAGAAACCACATCCATAACATCTTAACATTGCAATTTACCTTTACATAAACCTGAATATTGTTTAGCAAAAGAATCATCAAAAGAGTAAAGCGTTTCAAATTCCTTCAAAGTCATAAAAAAGTGCAGTAGCAGAATGACTGCTCCAAAAATTACGAGAATAGAGACTCTCAGTTTGTACTATCCTAACTCGCCCCCTTTAAAACACATTCACCCTTAGGGATTCACAAATAACAAACACAGAACTCACTGCAACTGTAGTTACCATTTGTAAGCAGCCTTTCACTGCTCTAAAAGGCTCATCACTGAAGATGTTCATCAGTTTTTAAGCCACATCCATAGCTGCTTAGTTAGAAAAACAAAATTTGACAGCCAAAACTTTAAAATGACATTTATATAACACTTTTACATAAAATAATATTAAAAGTCCTTCAGTATAACAGAAAGAATGAATGTACCTGGAATACCAGAAACATGAGTCGAGTCATTCTGAATAGTAATACCTTTCATTTACATGGTGTGAGAATTACTTTCTAAGCCCTCTGACACATATAGTTTCATGTTTAACTTAACAGATCGATGAGATATCATTTACGCTGAAAAAAAGTGAAGCAGAGATATCACCCAATTAGTCAGTGCTGAACAGAACCTGTATCATGACCACCAGCCTGTGTTCTTTCTTTCTACAACCTGTTTCTTCCAAATGAAATGCTGAGACAAAACCCCAAATGAAACTGTTCTAAAAGCTACAGTAAATTTTTAAAAATCCCACATAACCAATTTCCTTTTCAACTCTACCCTCCTGCCTCAGATTCTACCTGGATTGAGGAAGAGACTACTCAGGGTAGTGGTGCAGCCAATCATGTGTAGATGGATGACTTAAGAGTTAACCACAAAACTAGGGGGTGGAGAAGGAAGAGCAGGAACACCCAGTAGGGTATTACATACTAGATTACACCATCTCTAGAAGATGTTCATGGCAACTGAATGGGAATCCAGATACATGGTGAATTCCAACTCTCCCACCAACTAGCAGGTGAACTTGGTTAAGTTCTGTAACAGAGAAAACACTACCTTCCTCACCATACATGGCAAACGCTAAAGGCAGCAACAGACCTCAAGGCTACTGAACACCACATTCAGTTAACAGATTATACTTAAAACACATTGGTTGGATCTGCATTAATACCAGGGGGCTCATAAATCTTTGTTAAGTATAACAAATAGTAGTAAAAGCAGGATTTCAAATCAGTGAGAAAAAAAAACAAAAGATAGCTTTCAAAAGTGATGTTGTTTAAGAATGCTTCATTCATTCATTCAACAAATACTGAGTACCCTCTACACGCCATACACTATGTTCTAGTTGAGGAAAGAAAAAGAAAATAAAAGACCAATAAAACATATTGTTAAAAGTTGACACATGCAAATGAGAAAATAAAACAGTGAAGGAGCACACAATGTGGGTTTAACAATCAGGGCAGCCCCGGCCAGGTGGCTACGTTGGTTAGAGCGCTGTCCCCATGTGCCAGGGTTGCAGTTCAATCCCCCATCGGGGCACACGTGGGAATCACCAGTGAATGTGTGCATGGGTCAAAGAGCAGTTCAGTGTTTCTCCATCTGTCTCTGTCTCTCTCTACCCTCCTTCCTCTCTCTCCCTAAAATAAACAAATAATTTTTAAAAAGCAGGATAAATGTGATAAAATGTGAAAGCACTAGAAAGGAGATCAAGAAAAGGTGCCAGTGAGGTGGAAAACCAGCAGATGGTATTCTACAAGGCAAGGAAACAAGATGTTTGAATAAAAAGCGGGTGATCCAAAATTTCAAATGCTGCAGATCAAGTCCAGTCAGATAACATTTGAAAAAAACTGCCCACTATATTCGCCTGTGTGGAGAGGAGGTGGTAACACTGAGAGCAGTTTTGTTGGGATGGTAGAGACAACCTGGCTGAAGCAGGTTTAGGGAGAACGGAGCGAGAGTAACTGGAGACAGAACTCTTCACAGGAAGTTGATTGCAAAGGGGAAATGGAAACAGGGCACAGAGGGTTGTGGAGTCCAGAGGGAGAAACAGCATGTTTCTGTATTGTCAAGAATGCTTCAGTACCAAGGTGAAACTGAACCCACAGAGAGGGAAAGCTAGCTGGCTAGTACCCCGTCTTAGAGTAGCAGAGAAGAGAATGGGTCTAGAGCGCAAGTAAGGAAGGGCTTGCCCTTGAAGGGGAGTTCTCGCCCTTACAGGAAAGTTCTCACACGGATTTGCAAACCAGCAGGCCTCAGAATCGCCTGGTGAAACACACTGCTGGAGTCCACCCCCAGAGCTCCTGACACAGGAAGCTGGGTGCAGTGGCAGAATCTGCATTCTAAGCGCCCAGGTTATTCCACTGCTGCTGGTCCGAGGACCTCACTTTAAGAGCCACAACTCTATTCTCAACAGAAGGGAAGACAAAAAAATCGGGTGTATGAGAACAAATGCTGTATGCTTGGTTATACATTTGGAAAAATTAAGGTTAGAGCCTACATCACATAATACACAGGAAGAAAAATTCCTCGTAGCAGGGGTAAAGGGATAAATTATTTTTTAATTGTAAAAGAACATATTCAAGAAAAATACATACAAGAATGCTTTTATAAACTTAGGGTGAGAAGGATAAGCAAAATACAATGCCAAAGGAAAAGCTACAAATTTGACTACATAAAAATTTTAAACTCCTAAAACCATAAAACTGAATGATTCATTAAAAAACTAGGAGAAAATGATATAAAATTGATGAAAGGAGTTATCTAGAAAATAAAAAGTTCCTACACATGAGAAAAAGACATTTCATCAGAAAATGGATAGTTATAAATACACAGTTCACAAGAAAAATACAAATGCCCAACAGATGAAAAAAACAGTGGTTCCACTTAAAAGTATCCAGATTTTAGTAATCTCCACACATGTACAGATGTGTTCCTGGAAGTAACGTAAAAACTAATAAAGTTTACTTCCTCAAGCAGCCATTTAGAACAATGGGGCCCTGGCCAGATGGGTCAGTTGGTTGAAGAATCGTCCCTTACGCCAAAAGGTCGCAGGTGTCTGTCTGTCTGTCTGTCTCTCTCTCTCTTCTCCCCCTTCCACCTTTCTCTTTGTATACAATCAATAAACATATCCTTGGGTAAGAAACAAAAACAAAAAAACAATGGGTAGTCACACCTACTGCTGCCCACAACTACACATGGAGTACTGTTCCCAAGTAGCTAAAGAGCAGTATGATGTTTCTAACTGGTATCACACTGTATGCGGGAAACGTACGTATACGTTTTACATTGACTGGTAGTAGAGTGCGGGACACGTATAAATATGTATTTTGCAGACTAGTGGTAGAATGCGGGTAATGGATAAAAACGTTTATTTTTATACTTTTTTATTGCTCTAAAGGGATGCTAACATGCAGATGTACAAATTCCAAAGGACAAAATTTGGGTCTCTTTAACACAGACAATGGTGAATTATGTATGTATGTCTGTTTTAATGATTATCATACAAAAAAACACTACTAAAACTTCATTCTTCTTTTTTTACAATGAAGTTTAAGAAAGAAAACTTCATTCTTTTTTACACATTTTACGTACTTTTTTCAAAATATTTTCAATAAATTGGAATTTTTACGTATTTTATTATTTCAATTTCCAGTGATTTTTCCAGTATTTGTTTAAAATTTAAGAAAAATAATTCAGTATACATTTTATAGTAAATCACAAAAAGTTTCATTGAAAAAATATGTAAAACTAAAGTTATCGTAATTTTACTGAATGTTGCCATTTACACAAAACATTAGCAAAAATGGCTCGCTCCACCTGTTAGCTTGCGATAAAAGCTCCCCGCATACAATGTGTGTAAGATCCAGTTTATGTGAAGGACAGACGCAAGAACAAAGATTCTTTTAAAAATCACATATTCATGGAAATGCGTTCAGAAGCATGGAAGACCACCTCCAGCCAGAAGCAAGGACAAACCACTCCTTACGCTCTACATTTACTCTTTGAGCTTTTTAAACAGTATATCCATATATTATTCAGGGGGATAAAATTAATATTTTTAAAAAGAAAAACTTCAAAGAGTATACACTAAAATGTTGTGTTCAATATGATGATTAAAATTTTTATACCTTCTATTTTGTTACTTTTGTTATGAGGAAAAAAATGCATGCCACATTTGAACATCCATAGTCAACACTAAAGATGCTGATTCTGTCCTTTAAAGTGAGCCCAAAAAAGTTTAGATTTTTAAAAAATCTTTCATAAAAATAGTAACCATGACTTTTACTTTCTTAACGCATAAGAAACAAAGATGGGCATCACAAAAGAATTTAGAGTTTGGAAGGACACTGACCTCACTGTAAATAAACAGTGCTCATCTCTGGGGGATGGGGTTTAATGTGTAGAGAAAACTACCTTATCACTTTATAATGATATTGTTTACAATTAACATGTATTTAACTAATGACTTTTAAAAACTCAGATGGGAATTGAGGATGGCTGTGTCGGCAGCATAGTTTTATAATCTCTCCCACATGAAAGACAGAGCAACTAGACAGCAAAATCAAAACCTATATACACTGTTTACAACAAAATTAGGTTACCAAGTAGCTCCCACAAACCACCAACAGACATAAATTAAAGAAGGAAGCAATGGTGAGGGGCGGGGAAAAGAAGCTGACAAGGCTGTGACAACAGTCCAACCATGAGATAAACAGGCCTTGAGGATAAAGCAATGGCACTGAGCGAGGAGAGCCCAGAATATATGAGACGGGAAATCTGGAAGATGAACGTGAAAGATTTGGTCATCAACAAAATAAGAAAATACAAGAGTAGGAAGAAATGAAAAATAGTTAACTTTTTTCCGTGTGACAGCTAGACGGACAATAGCACTAATAATATCAAGCCTACTTTAAAAGATAATATAACAGGCCCTGGCTGGTGTAGCTCAGTGGATTGAGCGCGGGCTGGGAACCAGACGGCCCCGGTTCGATTCCCAGTCAGGGCACATGCCTGGGTTGCAGGCCAGGTCCCCAGTGAGGGCCATGTGAGGAGCAACCATACATTGCTGTTTCTCCTTCTCTGTCTCCCTTTCTTCTCCTCTCTCTAAAAATAAATAAAGTCTTAAAAAAAAAATAAAAGATAATATAACAGGTCTAGGTGGTGGAAAAAACAAGTTGCTTTGGAAAAATCAGGTTTTGTGGGCCTACAAAACCACCAGTAAGAGCTTTAGAAATATGGATCTAAACATCTGAGTTGATGATACAAATACAAAGTAGAAAATATATAAGAGAAAGACAAAGACAGCAAACCACAGTATTTAAGACTGGAAGAGGAGCAGGCAGCAAAGAAAAGAATGTTCAAATGGCCCTGGCTGGTGTAGCTCAGTGGATTGAGCGCGGGCTGGGAACCAGAGGGTCCCGGTTCGATTCCCCACCAGGGCACATGCCTGGGTTGCAGGCCAGGTCCCCAGTGAGGGCCATGTGAGAGGCAACCATACATTGCTGTTTCTCTCCCCCTCTGTCTCCCTCCCTTCCCCTCTCTCTGAAATAAAGAAATAAAATCTTTATATAAAAAAAAAAAAAAAAAAAAGAATGTTCAAATGACAAAGACAGTGACTCCATAAGCAAGAATAAAGGTCTGGTCAACAAGAATAAAGACATTATAGTCAACAAAAACAAAGGATGCAGAAAAATGAAACAGGCTGATGACTGAATTGAGGTTTGAGGATAAAAAACAAACCCACCCAGATTTTAACACGTAACACAAATGGGCATATCAATAAGAGACAAAAGATAAGAAAAAGATGTGGCAGTGGCTTGAATGAGAGCCAAATATGGAAATGGACATTAAGCAATTCTTACAGACCAGACCATAAAACTGGGTATCAGGCAGAAAAGAAGATAATAGAAAAAACCTGAAAATACACCTGAAGAAGGATTAACTGATAGAACAACACTGTAGGAAAGCCTGACAATTTTAAAACATTAAATAGTAAAAGTTCTTTAAGATAAATGATTCTACTTCAGAGAACCTTTTAAATTCAAAGATTAGTCAAGTCTAATTTTTAAAGCATTTCTAGAACATAGATTTATGTTTAAAATAATCCAATAGAGAAGAATATAATCTTTTCCTCAAAGCCTTGTATTAGACTTATATCTGGGACTGTCTTGCCACCTAGTCAAGAGCTTGGAAGCTGCTGTATCAGTAGGCATAGGGCAGTACAGATGGCAGCGAGAAACAAAGCTGTGTGAACTTGTGTTAAATTCCAAACTACTTATCTATAAAATGGAGATATCATCTTCCTCATTGTATGATTGAGGACTCAGCAGATAACCAAATGTCAGTTCCATAATCCCCTTAATACTATGTCTGCTAAGTTATTTTTCATATTTCTAATATAAAAGAGAATGTTAGCATTTCCATTAGAAAAAAAAAAGCTGAAGAATATATTCCCAATTGTTAACTGGTGAATTTTCTGGTGGGAGACTACAGTGGCTCACTTTACAAGAGATATTTAAATAACTTGTGAGTTTCTATAACATATTTTTCCAATCAGAAAAATTAATTAACCATTAAGAAAAACTTCCACAAAATAGTCACTTCCCTAAAATATAGAAATAAGCTAAAAATGAAATGAAAAAACAAATCAACTGCCCACCTAAGCAACTGCATGAGCTTATATTCTAATATAATTTAACACGTTAAGCACGGAGCCGATTTTGCTGTGCTTTCCATTCAGGTGGTGGGCAGGGGACCATTCGACAGGTGTTGAGTTAGAGTATAAACAGGCGCACAATGGTGCAGCCAGTGCAAAACTTCATTAAAATTTCAACAATTATTTTTCAACCTTGATACTGCCAGTCCCACACACCGATGTTGCCCAAACGAAAAGTTCACTGTCAGTCCCCAGAGACTGATGCCACACTGAACATGTTAAAATATATTTAATTACCAACTTACAACTTCCAGCTAAAAAAACTAGGTTAAGTGAATGACATGCTACTAAATCCTGTATGGAAAATGTACACATCACACTGTACATCATGGAGGAAGGCCAGGATGCAGAATGGCTGGTTTACCAATAATTATGAAATAACCTTTGAAAGCTATAGCTTAAAAATTAAAATAGCAGCCCTGGCTGGTGTAGCTCAGTGGATTGAGCGCAGGCTGTGAACTAAAGGGGTACTGGTTCGATTCCCAGTCAGGGCACGTGCCTCGGTTGCAGGCCAGGTCCCCAATAGGGAGCCCATGAAAAACAACCACACATTGATGTTTCTCTCCCTTTCTCCCTCCCTTCCCCTCTCTCTAAAAATAAATAAATAAAATCTTTAAAAAAATTAAAATAGCGAAGCAGCAACTTCCACTAATTCCGTAGTACTATCCATTTAATAAAATAATGACACTCGTTATAAGCTCTAAGTAAACTACCAGAACGATCACTACTATCTTTGAATGCTGAAATGGATTTAATTCACTGCATTGACATTTGAGTAAGCACAGATGACAGATACAACAGATTTAATGAATCTCATAGTCAAGAGAGTAATACTGTCTTGATATACGACATATACACTAAAAAAAAAAAAAATGACAGTATGAAAATCATCAGGTTCATAAACAAGCCTGTCTTTCAGTATAAAATTTCAATTGTGGCCTCCTTCCCTGTGTAACAGTCTTCGTTTTTCTCAGTCTCTTCTGTAGTTCTGTTTCGGATGCTTTAGACACTCAGACAGCTGGAATTTAGTGCATGTGGTAAAACTAAGAAACTAGGGAGACAAGAGAGAGAGCGGAGGGAGCCAGGGATAATTGAACCCAGGCAAGTTCTTGAAAAGGGTTAACTAAAGCAGAGTGAGTGAGAAGGGATGCAGTGAGAACAAGTGTGTTCTCAAACAGGCCACCCTGGTCAGTCAGAAATACAAGATAAAGAACAGAAGCAGCATCAAGAACAGGTAAACAGCAGAGGAAGAACAGGCAGGCTCAGAGTTGACTGGCTAATAAGCAACACCAGCAAGCAGCACTCCACCAGCCAGGCTTGGGGCTAAGGGATTTGTAGTCTTCCTTTAAGTCCCCACAGACAGGTGGGGAAAGACTTTAAAAACAATTTAAAAATAAAGCAAAGTAAATATATCATTGAAAGGCAGCTGAGTGGTGTAAGTAGAAAAGACTAAAAGATCAGCGTAAGTCTCTCCCCCAAAATTAAACCAGGAACTAGTACCAGCTCAGTCATTTAAAGTGTCTCAGCCATTAGCTAACTGTAAATTATTTAATCTGCCTGTGCCTATGTTTAAATGAGTGGCTACTTTAGAACATATGATTAGAAGTCTCTCAGCTCTGAAGTTTACTGAATCCAATGGATTGAAAATATCTACATTTGTCACCAATGATGTAGTTACATTTTATGCTATGTTACTCCACAACAGGGAGGGTACAATATACCGAATATAAATAAGAGAACATAAAGTCCAGCGGCCCTACAGAGGACACTTCATCATCTTTCATTAAATTCAATAAGACACAAATTCCCAGTCTCCTCCATTAAAGCAATCCACAGTCTTAAGAAAAACCATGGCCTAAAATTTACCCATCAAGCATTGATGGGTAAATTTAGAGATGGAGAATTTAGTCACTTGTGAATTTCACTGAGCCTCCCTTCAGTTTCTTTCTATAGGGCATATTCTAATGCCCTTGTGCTTTTCTATGTTTTAACACTTTGAGTTCTTTTTGCTACATGTTTCATGCTTAACTTCAAAAAGTATAGTCCAGAAATGACAGAAAACTGAATAAAATCCAGGGGTCAGTTTCTCTGGGAGTTCTATGCAGAAAAACCAATTTTTGCTGAATGTAAGCCTTATCATTTAAACTAAATGCCACCTAGTGGCAAGTGTTGTACGTTATTAAATCCATACAAGTCATATTCACACAGCAGGTAACATTCTGGCCTACAGCAGTTGCTCCGTGATTATGCAAGGTAAGTAGAATACTGATCCTGTCCTTATGGAGCTTACTGAGAGATTAACAGACAGATAGATAATATAGATTTATAAATTGCAGAAATACGTTAAATGTTACAGAAGTATGCTAAGTATTCAGCATTTATTTAAAAGCAAAAAGAAACAAAACACTGTTAGGTGGTTCTCTTCTATTATACCTGTTTACTTCACTCAGACTTTCCCATTTCTAATTACTTCATCACTAAGGTATCAATTGTTCAGCTGTTTTTCCTCAACCCAAATTATCCTTTACATTCTACTCCAGAAATGGGAAGGTGAAGGACCTGTTACTTCCAGAACCGAAGCAAGCAATTTTATTTCCCCTATGTCATTTAATCCTCACATCAATGCCATGAAGTATTTTCTGCAATTGTTTAGACAAGGGCAAGACTTAGAGTAAGTGACATGCTCATAGCCACATATTTATTTTACAGATGGTGTACTGATTCCGAAGCTCCCTACACCACTATGCCTCACAATTAACTGCTTTGTTTTTCCATTCCCGGGACTACCAAAACCAGACCGTGACCATATTTCTCCTATGGCCAGGTGGCAAACACAAGGACCCCAGGCCAAATCCTGCCCTCCACCTTATTTTATCCAGTCCGGCACCTTGTTTCTACCCGGCAGCAGCGCAGAGCTCTCACTTAATTGTTAAGGAGTAGTTACATTTAGACAGTCCTAAAATTACATTCAGCCCTTTGAAGGCAACTGCGAGGCTGATGTGGCCCCCGGTGAAAATGAGTTTGACACCCCTGTCCTATGGTGTCCATCAATTCCAATTTTATTTTACTATATTGTTTACATCCAGCCTCACCTCTTCAAAAACATTCAGTAAGTTCCCCCCTTCCACCCCAAATCAACGACTGATACTCAGATCTTTACCTTAGCATTCAAGGTCTTCTACAAGAAGCCCCAGCCACTTTTCCAGTTTTATTTCCTACCTCTCCTTATCAATTCTCATGTTTTCTAAGAACTTCCCTCCAATTAAGAGATAATCATTCACATCTCTGTGTTCTCACCAACATTATACACCTGGTACCGTACTTATAACCTCTCCTATTATAATGATCTGTGTACTTTCCACTAAATCATGAGATTCCCAGACCATTTCTTAGCCATCTTTATAACACCAGTAAATACAAGTGTCTTACACCTAGTAAGTACTCAACAACTATTTCTTTAATATAATGTTATTAAAAACAATTATAAAGGAGAACTGCTAAAGCATGGCTATACTTTTCATTTCCTGTAACCCTCCCTTCATGTCTGGGAACCTCAATGTTTCTGCTTTATCCATCTGCTATATGGTTCAGGAGGTTATATATAGGACTACATAATTTTTTGCACAGAAAAGTGTTCTCAAACCAAAAGTTAAAATGACTTGAAAAAGTATGGTGGCAACTATGGAGACAATAAAAAGTTCAGTGGTTGCCAGGAATTAGGAAGGCAGAACAGGCAGATGAACAGGCAAAGCACAGAGGATGTTCAGGGCAAGAAACTATTCCACACTGCAGATGTATTTATAGCTGCATCACACATCTGTCCAAATGTAAAGAATGTACACCAACAGTGAGCCCTAGCATAAACAAACTATGAACTTGGGAGACAATAATGTGTCAATGTACGTTTATGAATTGTGACAAATGTACCACTCTGCCAGGGGATGTTGAGGCTATTTTATGTGTGTGTGTGTTGGGGGGTGGGGGGACATAGGAAATCCCTGTACTGTCCCCTCAATTTTGCTCTAAACCTAAAACTACTCCACAATACACAGTCATTAAAAAATTATGCTGGCAAGATAAAGCAACATCTTAGTGCGTCTGCAGTTTTCCAGAAAGCAAACAAATACTCGTTTCAAATATGCAAACCAGTTTAATACTAGTATGTTCTAACTGGAGCAAGACTAGTTCCAAAGTAAGTTGTTTATAATAATAATATTTTAAAAATTGGAATTCTAAAAACAAGATGGAGGCATAGGCAGAAATGTTTCGTTTCCTCACACAACCAAAAGAAGGGTAACAACCAATTTAAAAACAAACAACCGGAACTGCCAGAAAATCATTGCGTGGAAGTCCAACAACCAATGAGTTAAAGACACATTCATATAGACTGGTGTGTCTAGACAAAGAAACATGGCCCAAATGAAAGAAGAGATCAAAACTCCAGAAAAGGAACTAAGCAACAAGGAGATAGACAACCTATGTAATGCAGAGTTTAAAACACTGGTAATCAGGATGCTCACAACTGGTTGAGCTCAGGTGCAAAATGAAGAAATGAAGGCTGTACAAAGTGAAATAAAGGAAAATGTACAAGGAAACAACACTGAAGGGAAGGAAACCGGGACTCAAATCAATGAACAAAAGGAAGAACAAAAGGAACAAAAGGAAGAAACAAGTGTCCAACCAGAACAGAATGAAGAAACAAGAGTGCCAATAAATGAAAAGAGGCTTAGGAACCTCTGGGACAACTTTTACCGCTCCCACATCCAAATCATGGGGGTGCCAGAAGGAGAAGAGGAAGAGCAAGATGTTGAAAACTTACCTGAATAAATAAGGGGCATCCAGAACTGTGGGCAGGGTATCTGAGAGATGGGCATTCAACATTCCTACACTATTTCTGCTGTCCAAGCAGTAAGGAGCAGACCCCAAAAAGTTGGGGGTGACTCAATGACAACATCTGTGGTCAAGCAGTAATTTACCAAGTATGTCTGCTCAAAACGCCAAGACACATATTTAAAGGGCTGCGGTCCTCTGCACTAAATACACTGCTGCCTTCCTAAAACATGGCCCACAAACCACAGGTTGCATATAAAAAGTCCATCTTAAACTCTGCCTGTGAAAGGTTACTAGGAGAAACCAATTGTTATAATTAAAATATAGAGAGAATTTACTGTTTACAAATAACTTATACATAGTTTTACTTGACAATTATAATTTTACATATTAATCAACAATTTACCTTACTTGATAGTCACAATGTGCCTGGCAGATAAACACAACAAAATTATCATTCTGTATCTTACAGAGGTAGAGCTTGAAGCTTGGAGACATTATCTGTAAATAACCTGTCCACAAGACCTGCGTCTTTCTTAAGATTATCAACTTATTATTTGGTTCAATGGCATGGATCCCCCAAAACAGCTATCTATAATATCTTAAACTTAGGCATCTAAGAAGTACTTAAAACATTGCAAAATAATAAAAAACTTCTGAGAAAGACTTGACAGTCAACCATTTTAAAAAATGTGAAATTTAAGCTTGCCCATTTTGTACAAGCAATATAGTATTTTCTAATAATCCAAAAGGAACTTTTGCCTGAGAGTTTTACTATAATGTTCTCAAGGGCTATGAGACTACCTGTAGCTGAAAATATCCATTTCTTTGGGTATTTAACAATTAAATTCCCTATAGAATCAGTATATTCCCTGCACATATCAAAGGCTACCTACATGACTCATATTGCATCAAGGTTTCAAAGTATTCTGAGTGCCCTGTTTAAAAACCCTTTATTGAATCTTTACCATACACTAGACACTCTTTTGAGTCTAAGAATACACAAATGATTAAGAAGAAAATGTTAACTGCCACTAAGTAACTAACTGCCTTTTCCCGTGAAAATTACAATTAAGTATGACACCTCTAAGAGAATTATGCCGGGTCCTTTAAGAACACATAGATGGGACTCTGAACCTAGCCTGGTAAATTGGGTTAGAACCACCTAGGACCCAAGTCTAGCATAATAACCAACTAACACCAGCACTTCTTGCAAACAGGGAAGTGCTAAACTGCTAATTTCATGCAGGGAACTCCAACTTCTTAACTATGGCTGGAGCACCAAATAGGAAGGGAGAGAAAGGCAAACAGTCCATCTGGAGAAAGGTCAATGAAATAGAGAACCCCATATGCCAGGCTAACTTTTTTTTTTTTTGAGCACTTGCTATGTGCTCAAAAATTTAATCCTCACAACAACCCACTGAGCTAAGAATTACTTTGCAATTGATGTAAGAGGCAAGGAGAGGTTAGATCACCAGCCAATGTTACAGAGGTTTTAAGTGTCAGACAGAACTGGAACCCAGTTCAGATTAAATTCTAAACATGAACTCATAAACTATCCACTCAGCTGCCTCTCTTAAAGAAGGCTGCTAGGGGGAGCCATTGAGAGGATTTGTAATGTAGGAGTGAAGTGATCAGATTTGCTCTTTATAAAGACTGTGTGGAAGGTGGATAAAGGGGGTGAGTCTAGAAGGAGAAACTGCCAATGTCTATCGTAATCCAGGTGAGAAATTATGAGAGCATGAACTGTGGCAGTGAGGAAGAAGGAGACAGATTCAAGCAATTTTTCAGAAGAAAAAATGATCTGTTCTCAGTGATTAAATGTAAAGGGTTAGTGTGTGAGAGGAACCCAGAAACCTGGCTTGGAGAACTATAGAGGACATGATATCATCGACCAGGAACAGAAATGCAACAGGTTTTGTCGTGTGTGTGTGTGTGTGTATGTGCGTGTGTGTATGCGCTCCCAAACGCAAAATACTTTCCTAGGCCAAGGGCAAGCCTGATTGTTAGAAAATATTCTTGAGAACAAATGGCAAAGCATCCAAAATATAAGGAATATTGAAAGTTAATCATTACTATTAACAGACTTAGCCTAGAGTCTAATGAAAGCTTTGTGCTCCTATTTTTTAAAATATTACCACATGCAGAAAACAAGTCACTAGAAGAAAAGCATCCCATAATTTTACAATGTTCTTACATTTGAGTTTGACAGACCTTCAGTCTCTTACACAACAAACACACACACACCCTACCCTGTAATTTATTTTACTTCCTCCCCAGTCCTAAGCTTATAGAGGGGAAAACTATCTGTTTTATTATCCAAACTATAATACATATTTGGGGTTTTTTTCATCCCACTATCATGACTGTGACTTGCCAAGAACTTAGTTCATAACCTCCTATTTGACTTCCTATAAAATATGACCTACTTCACATCAGCTTAATTCAGTAACAATTCCTAGACTTTAACCACACTTTTCACCAAAGGATGCTCTCTGCAAATCCTAAAGCACAGCAATCCTGTGCAGATGTGGCAAGTTGTTTCAATTCCCATTTTACTACACAGTTGGGAAATTGGCCCAGGGGAAGTAGAGTAACTTGGAAATAATCACAAAGCCCGACGCCAAAAATAACAACTTTTAGTCAATCCATGAGAAAATACTGCCCCTAGTTGAAATAAAATGAAGTTCAGTACTAGGAGAAAGCAAAATGCAAAATAATGTATTAAAAGCCAGGTCCCAGGATTTTAAATTTTATTTTTAAAAATGACCATATTCTAGAATTAAGACAATTTGCAAGAACTTTCAAACACACCATTTCCCCCCTAATACCTTATCTATCTAGAGTGCCAAAAATGAGTTAATGAATTACAGCTGGCAAGAGTGGTTTTTCTCCCAAACCATTTTTTTTCTTAGCCACTTAAAAGACACTGATAGAAACCTGTTAGTATAGGACAAGAGGTAACTTTTTAACAAATCTGTTTAAAATATAACACATAGAAGCATGTATTAAAATAGATCTGAAAATATCACAAGTGAACCTCTTATATATTTTCCTGAAAATACTCTCTATAGACACATCTGCAACATGCATAACCAATAAATAAAGATTTAATCATCAATAATCAGAAAGTCATGCTCCCAACCACAGCTCATGCCATATGTTTCTAAATATGCTATTGTTTGATATAATCTAGTAAAAGCACTGTATTATTTGGTCAGGACATACAGGTCTTACACATTTTGGAAATAAAAAACACAACTTGTTTTGTAAAAGCCGGTTTTAAGATATCGGTGTGATCACTCTTATATGCACAAGTCCTTCTATTATTACAATACTTAACATTTGCTTATAGTGCGAAACAACAGTGTGCTCAAGATTTTACCTTCAAAAGAATGACTATACACTAAAAACATGTATGGGAGACAAATGAGTATCGGGAAAAATCCACTGATGGAACCCAGACTGCAAATGTTCACAAAAGCCTCACGTGTCACTTATAAAACGTGATTAAAATTCACACAACTAATTCTAATCACAGCCTTCAAGTAAAATGCTTTCCACTGCACCAACATTCCTCACACTAAATCTTGTATATCCCCTACTAGTGGCACTTTATGTGGAACTTTAGTTTATAAATGAAATGACACTCCAGATGATTTTATGGGTAACATGTCTTCTAAAAGTAGTGATCGACTAGTAGGGCGGAAATCCTGGTAAATCTAATACCTCTTATTCCCAGTATCAGAATATTCAGGTCCTTTAAATATACCCTCAGCCTACACCGCCTCCCCCCACAACTCCAAGCTTGTAACACTACCGTAATAATAAGCACTCTGAACATTTAAAGCTCCTTTAACATCAGAAGTGCCAGTACCTTATAACTATTACTTAAGTGTCTTTCAATTTCATTAACGCATTCCACAAAGGTTCTAGAAGCAGTATTCACCAACCAGAAACTGCAGTCTTTAAGTGCTTTCCTCATTTCAACTCCAAAGATGGAGCGGAGGGCTTGTCATTAATCTACAGAGCAAAAACACTTAATTGTAAACTATCTAATGATTAAGAAAAAACAATTTATAAAGAAGGATGCCTTCCTTTTTCCTTACGAAACAGGAGTTAGTCGTAAAATAACTGCACTCCATACCTACAGACTAGAAAACGCTGACATTCTCCACCCCAATATTCGCAAGTTTTTAACATCAAAATTCACTTAACTGCTACTCACATACCAAATGAATAACCAACGTGGATATCTGAAATCATTTTCACACACCAACAGAAAAACAAGTACCTTGCGTCTCTTCTAACCGTCCTACAACACCCTCAGGTAAGCCAAAAGCAAAGCTAGGACGGCTGCCCTTGGCCTAGGACGTCAGAAATCAAGGACCTGGGGCGGGGGCAGAACCAAAGACCCGATCTTTTTCCAGGGTTACTCTTTCCAAGCAAAACAGCCACAGGCCCAAAGAGAGACGGCGAAGAAAACTGGAGACACTGTAATCCTGAGAGAAACCGGGGGTGCGCGGGGGGGGGGGGTGCACGTAATCCCGAGAGAAAGGGGTGCGGAGAGGAGCGCAGAGGAGGAAAGTAAGTATCCCCACGCATCTTTCAGACCCACAAAAACAACTAACCCTGGGGTCTACCTGCACGTACAGGCACCAGGTGGAGTCCCCTGGGCTGAGACAGTTCAGTTGACAAACACGGTGGGTAGTGGGTAAATCAACTGATGATGGGAGAGGAATGGCGGGGGGGGTGCCAAGCGAAAAAGCCACTGAGTAGGGCAGACAAAGCCTCTGGGGGTGATCAAGGACCAAACAGAAAGGTGAGAGAGTAACATATGAGAAAAATAATGCAAGAAAAATAAAAAGAAAACCAAATCTGATTTCTGGGCTGTGGCAGGTCAGTGGGGTACCAAACAGAGAGAGAAACAACAAAGGGGCAAGGGAGGAAGAAAAGCTGAGCGGAGATGATAGAGAAGGGATGCGGGCGCGCTGGGTCGGACAAAGCGCCCAAGGCGGTGAAACAAAGGGCCGGGGGTAGAGAGTAGCGGGGGGCAACAGGGGAAGACAAAGCGCCAGGGGCACGGGCAGGGCGAGAAGGCGACGACGACCCGAGGAACAAAGCTACGCGGGGCTGGGAAGCAGGGCCCTGGGGCTAGGGGGCGGGAGGCACGCGATGGGCACCGCACCCGCGGGCCCCGTTCGCCCTGCCACACTCACGCCTGCACCCGCCCGCCTCGCCGCCGCCCGCCCTCACGCGCCGGAGCCCCAGCCACCGCGGCGCAGAGCGAGCAGCGCACCGCCACACGCCGCCGCGCTCGGCGCACGCGTCACCGCCCCCGCGGCCCCCAGACGCCAAGCGCGCCGCGGACTCCGAACGTGCCGACAACCACGGGCTGCGAGACGCCCGCAACTTTCCCTGTTCCCAGCGCTCCGATTCCCCCACACTTACCCTGTCACAACAGGCGCCATCTTCCACAAACTCTCGCCAAAACTCCAACCCTCGCGAGATTCCCCCGACGCCTTCCCTGGTCCCTCTCCCCCGCCCCTTCCCTTTTTCCTCACTCCTGATTCCAACCAGCCCCCGTGCTCCTTTCCCCCTCGCAGCCGATGTGAACAGCCAGACGCCTCGCGCCGCGCGCGAAGTAGGAGATCCTGCCCGCTGCCTTCCCTGGAAACCTACCCAAGCGATGGAGCATGCGCACGCGGCTCCTCCGCGGGCGAGCCCTCCGTGTGGTCCATGGGGAGCGCTCCGGTTATCCGGGTTTTGAGTCGCGCCCTAAGGGACGTACGTGGAGACTGAGGAAAACCGGTGGGGATTACAATGGGGACGGGGAATGGAGGGGTCAGGAGGCGGGGCCGAGGGGAAGGTCCTGGGAAAATCTGCCGCGTCTCACAGGCCTAGATGAAACACCTCCTCAAATGGGTGTTTTCCAAGTGGCTTCCCGCTCACTCTGGTTCCCAGCCCTTTTCATTCATTCAAATGTTCATTGGACGCCTCCTTTATGCAAATATCAGCGTTGGGTGTTGGAGCTACAGAAGCCTGGAGTTCGGGCGAGTGACAAACCAGGAACTATCTTCGTTCTTGCACCACCCTGTGCTAGAAGGGAGAAGGACAAGTGTCCAACGTGGTTCGACCCTCCAGAACTCTGTAAATGGAAAACTTTTGCAATTGAGCTCTATCGCCTTAGCTTTCTTCTCCTTGGGTGTGAAATGAGGTCAAGCCAAAGCCTCTGGCAATGGCATCCCTAACGTCCACCTCGCAGACACGCGCCAGAGCGCCGCGTATTTTACTCGGCGGTGAAAAATGCGTTGGATTTGAGAGCTACCACTCCCCCGTCCCGCGCTCCAACCAAAGGTCCCGCTTGGGCGGAGAGTTGCCTGCTGCGAGAGCCTCCCTACGACCTCTCGCAGCCCCCAGCCATGCGTGAACCCATGTATATTTGGGACGGACTCTGCCTAGGCTCTCCCGTGGGCCTGGCACAGTGGACGACGCCGAAAAGTACTTAAGTCAACCTAAGCTTGAAAGCCCGTCCCAACCCCAGAGCAAACTTGGACCTACTAGGCATTTAACAATAAGGAGGAGGGCCCGAGCCCCGCCCCCCCACCTGCAACATCCCTTTCTCTACCCTCTACCTGCAACACCCCTTTCTACCCGTCCCCCCCAGCCCCCCCGCAGCCCGTGCCCTTTCAATTCCTAGAGATTCCCAGAATCAGCACTGCCTCCGGCAGGGAGCCCCAAAACCCGGAGAACTGGAATCCGATGCCCGAAACCTGCTGAACGCGCAGCAGGATTGGCGCGGCACTGCGCATGTGCCCAATGCGGGCAGTCTAGTCTCACGCTACACCTCCTTCCCACCGCCTTCCACTACTCACTCAGACACAACACGGGCCGTGGGAAATTTTGTAAACCTCGCGAGAACGCGCCCACTGTTGTCTACGGTTTCGCCCCAAATCTCGCGGAGCCCAAGCGGGACAGGTGTTTGTCTAGTGCAGCTACGGGCAATGTTTGTGCCGCGCGTGTCCGGACAGCGGGCGGTCGGCGCCAGCGGGGTGGGAAGAGAGCAGCTCGCCGCGGAGGCGGAGCGGGTGGGCGCGTGGCGGGAGCGCAGGGAGGAGGGAGGCCCGGAAGGGGCTCGATGTCTCGCACACTCCTGACGCCTGACACTTTGTGGAAGTGGGTCGGTGCCGGGGCGCGGGGTGGGGACGGCTATAAACGAAGGGGGAGAAGCTTGGAGATGAAAAACACCTCCTGGTGCTGATGGTAAGAGGTCAAACTCTGGGGCAGCAGGAGCCCCAGGCTGATTACCCTGGGGAGGTTTCCTGTCGCCCTTCACAAGCCTGGTACTTTCCTAAAAATGTGTTAGACGACTCGCCGCCCGCCCCCCTCCCGCCCCCTCCGCCTCCGGAAGCTGGCGGCCCCAGAGTCGGGTTTGAGTCATGCCCTGAGTCGCCTAGTCTGGCCACCACTTTTCTTGCTTTGAAACAAATTAGGATTCTCTTAGCTACTCTCTTCTAGCAATTGGTTTTTTTTTCTTTCTGCTCTACCCCCTGGCTTCAAGATTGGGTCGCCGGGTGGAGGACGGGTAAGCAAGCTGCTCACTGCGCTCTTGCTTTGTTGCGTCGTACAAATTCCACCTTCCATTCATGGACAGTTTTTTTAAACCTCACCCCTCACCTCAACTAACCTCTTACTAGCCTTTTAAAATGATCTTTATATAACCTTTTGTCCTTTTTTTTCTCTCACTAATATGACTTAAAATACTGAGTTTGCTTTCCTTCGCTTTTGTGTTTGACGAAGTATTCATTCCATTTTAAGTATTGTTTCATCAGCAGCTTTAGTAACAATTATTTTAAACATGCATCCCTTCTTTTGGATTACTTATTTGTCCAATGAATTCTCCAGTCAGGCACATTTCAGACAGCCTAGCCTAGCACTGCCCAGGAACTGGTGTCCTAGTGACATCATAGATAGACCCACAAAAGTAAAATTGAGTTCACTTTTGATTTTTGGAGGACAGTGAGTCCCATTCTGCAAGTTATGTAGTGGACAAGAAATCTACTTTTAGAGTTGTTTTTCAAGGTTGTTAGTTGTGTGTGCATTTATCCCTTCAATTAAATATTTTACACAGCAAAAGAAGATATAAGGACATTTAATGCAGTATATCAGTGCAGGTCTGATTTGGAACAAGATAGCTCAGGAGGAGGACAATGCCCAAGGGCACACATTCCTTGGAGACTCCATCTCAAGAAGGCATTTCAACAGAGGTTTAGTCTAGGACCTTAATCTATTTTGGGATGATGGCCCTCTGAGAACCCCAGCCATGAAAAACCATGGGAACCACAAATTAAATGACAGCTCATCTTCACCCTAAAACATGTTCCTCTTGTATTCCTGTGAATGACAACTCCATCCTTCCACCTATTTAAGCCAGGAACCTTGGAGTCATTCTTGCCTTCTTTTCCACTCACATCTAACATCCAATCTAACAAAACCACACTGGCTCTACTTTCAAAATATACCCACAATCCAAACAGTCCCACACCTCCATCCCTCCCAGCCCTGTCTAATCCATCTCATTTCTCACATAGTTTATAGGAAGTCTCCTAACTGGTTCTCTCTCTTCTGTCATTCCTGACTTCCTTCAGTCTGTTCTCAATAGAGCATTCAGAGCAACCCTCTAGAACTTCTCCCTGGTTTTTCCATCCCACTTTGAGGACCTACACAATCTGGCCTGCCACCGTAACAAACCACCCGCCTGCATGCAGCCCACCCCCTCTGCCTCCCTGACCTCATTCACTTCTTCCTCTTCCCCTTGCTCACTGAGCTCTATCTAACCTGCAGCCTTCCTTGCTATTCCTAGAATGTAATCACTCCTGCGATTGCTCTTTCCCTCAGATGCCTTATGGCTCGTTCCTTCACTGTTTTCTGGCCTCTGCTTAAATGTCACCTCAGTGAGGCCTTCTGTGACCACCCTTCACAAAAGTGACTTCTCATACTTCCTATTCCCTCTTTTATTTTCTCTACAGCACCTATTATAAGCTAACATACTATATATCATACCTGTGCATTGTGTTTACTCTCTGCCTCTTCCCATTATTTGGCAATCTTAAGGAGAAGGACTTCGTCTATTTTTTCATTGTTCAAACCTCATTCACAAGAACAATGCTCAGTAATGAGTATTGAGTAGTGAATATTAATGAGTATGGATGGACTTTCAGTAAGCATCCGTAGAATGAATGGGATGTCTTTCATTTTAGAGTGGAATGGAAATGATTCTGTGGATTCAGTAAGCCTTCTAGGATGCAAACCAGTATTGGAGTTAGACCAGCAGTGATCCACCCAGTGCCAGCCTGCCTGCAGAGGAGAAAGGAGCCTATAGGGCAACTGCCTGTGTTAACTTTTTACCAGAAAGTTCTTATTCCTGGGTTAGACCAGTAGATGAGCCTAGACTTACACGAAGGTTTTCCAGGACTCTCCATTTTAGAACCTTAGTAGAGAAACATTATTGGCAGGATATTATTTTTATTATTTTTATTTATTTATTTTTAGACAGAGGGGAAGGGAGGGAGAAAAGGAGATAAACATCAATGTGTGGTTGCCTCTCATGCTCCCTGCACCGGGGAACCTAGCCTGCAACCCAGGCATGTGCCCTGACTGGGAATCGAACCAGCAACCCTCTGCTTCGCAGTCCAGCACTCAATCTACTGAGCCACACCAACCAGGGCTTGGCAGGATATTTAAAACAAACAAACAAACAGGTATTTTCACGTGTTGCAAGTGGGAGTGAAAATGGCTATAATCTTTATGAAAACCATTTTGACAAAATTTACCAATACCTATTAACCCTCCAGTTCCATTTCTAGAAATCTGTGTTACGACTATGCTCACACATGTGTGAAATTACTTATACTGCAGCACGATTGATGGGAGAAAATATGTAACCTAATTGTCCATCAAGAGATACCTTATTTTTTTAAAATCATGATATATTTATAGACTTGAATAGGTATGCATTTGTTAATAAGCCAAGGCTGCTTTTTATGTACTTACATGGAAGGATTACAAACTTTAAAAAAACAACGTGCGCCTGGCTGGTGTAGCTCACTGGATTGAGCGCGGGCTGGGAACCAAAGGGTCCCAGTTCGATTCCCAGTCAGGGCACATGCCTGGGTTGCAGGCCGGGTCCCCAATGAGGCCATGTGAGAGGCAACCATACATTGATGTTTCTGTCCCTCTCTGTCTCCCTCCCTTCCCTCTCTCTAAAAATAAATAAAATCTTTAAAAATAAATAAATAAATAAAAAAACAACGTGCAAAATAGTGATAGATAAATATATACTTATTTCCCTATGTGTATCTAAAATGGCTCTGGAAGGACACACTAAAAACTGTAATGGTGACTACTTAGCTCTAAGGTACTCAAAGATTGGAGGATGCAAGTGAGGAGGTGGCTTGTCTCACATCCAGTTAGCTTGGATCTTTTGAATTTTGAGCCATGTGCATGTATTGCCTATTTAAAATATAAAAAATAAAAAGGGGAGAAAGAAAAGGAATAAATGTGAAGAAGAAATAATTGATCAAATATAATTGTTTCCTTTCTTCCACTTGCTATAAAACTATTTTCTGATAGAAGTTATGAACATGGTATACCATCTCGGTAGAATTAAGAACTGTAGGACCATCAGCACTTCGCCCCAGGCATTTGGTAACACTGAATTCACTGTCTGTTCAAATAGCAAGTTCAGAGTCTTGATTTTTGGTGGTTTTCATGAGGCATAATCTTTGGTGGTTTATGAATATGGATAATGCAGAGACCTCAGGGGACTTCCTGGCTAACAGAATACACAGACTAGTCACTGTATAACTCCAGGATAGAGAACTGAGTTTAATGGCACTGGTGTACAATGGAAGAAGCACGTAACCCTTGCCTGGTGGCCCCAGGGAAACTTGGCAGAGGTGACTTTTGAACTCTTAGTGGAGTGGGAGTTCCGAAGACAGTAAGAGGAGGAGGAAGCATGAGAAGCACAGGAAACAGCTTGTTCAGGCTCTGAGGTGTGAAAGAACATCTTGTGTTCAGGGGAACTCCAGGTGGGAGATTGGTGCAAGTAGAAGCTGGGACAGGGTAAGGTGGGTAGGCATCCTAAGCATGGTCTCAAGAAGGACCTAGTAAAAAGGTGGTGGGTGGGCATGAGAATCACCTGGGTCCCATTCTCTAAAACTGAATGAGCAAATCTGGGCCGAAACCAGGACTAGGCATTTATTTCTAACAGGCTGGTCAGGGGTTCTTTGTTGTAGGAGTTAGGTGCAATATTTCTTCAGGAATTTCACATTAAAGGGAGTAATGGCATATAGTTTATTTTTAAAAACAATAAATATGTAAATATAACAGGAATGAATTTGTGAGCCCCTGAGTGTATATCAACGGGTATATGAAGCAGTTAATGGCAGTGAGATAAACATTCCTGAAGGGGTCACGTTTTGCTGGGGTTGTTTAAACACAGTGACACATTTCAACATTGTTCTCATTCTAAGATTAAGTTATGCCATCCTGTATTAATGAGACACATTAAAGCATTGGAAATTTTACTACGCATCCTCATGATGAAGAACATGGATGGGCTCCAGTGCCACATTGCATGGTACCAGCTGTAAGGCAAGTTATTTAACCTGTCAGTGCCTTGGTTTTTCTCACCTATAAAATGGAGATAATAGCACCTAATTCATACAATTGTCATGAGGATTCAAAGTGCT
Source organism: Micronycteris hirsuta (assembly GCA_004026765.1). Classification (NCBI taxonomy): domain Eukaryota; kingdom Metazoa; phylum Chordata; class Mammalia; order Chiroptera; family Phyllostomidae; genus Micronycteris; species Micronycteris hirsuta. The sequence goes on from PVJI01000058.1 coordinate 280,907, forward strand.
TATTATGTCCAAAGCAGGGGTCCCCCAACCTCTGGGCCTTGGACTGGTTCCAGTCCCGTCCTGTTAGGAACTGGGCATTGAATGTAATGCATTCAAATCATCCCCAAACCATCCTCCCCACCCCTGTCCGTAGAGAAACTGTCTTCCATGAAACCAGTCCCTGGTGCCAAAAAAGGTTGGGGACTGCTGGTCTAAAGCACATAGAATGATACCTGTAAAATAATTGTTATAGTAATATTAGTTTTTACCATTTTATTATTTAATAAACCTATAAGTTGCATTCATCTCATGAAAATTGTTGCAAACATGTCAAAATATCTTTAAAACTTCAAAAATCAATGTTAAATTGGCCAAAAATAGTGATCATTTTATCCAGATTGGTGTTCATTCATTTCTTTATCATAGCCTACAAAAAATGTCAATACCATTATTATTATTATTTAATTTCTAAGAGGTTCACATGTCAAAAAAGGGTGAGAAACATGTTGAAGATGGCCAATGACAGCCTCTGAGGATGGAAAGATGTGATCAGATTTTGAGGTGGCTGCACGCCTAAGAGAGCCAACTGGTAACTAACATTCAAAATCAGGACCTGTTCACTCCATAGAAGTTTATTAACAAATGGTTTTCATTCCTCTTTATGTCTCCCTTCTTAAAATAAGAGTATCCCTATGATTTTCTACTGTGTTAATCAAGTTAATAAATGTACAGAAGATTGAAAGAGTGGCAAGAAGGATTTCATCAAACTGCAATTCTGTAAGGGAAATAAGCTCTAACACTAGAATTGCAAGAAATGAAGAGAATACTGAAAATGAGTCATAGAGTGGGCTTCAGGAGAAGTTGAAACATAAAAACAAATATATTCATCTTTTTTTTCCTGATGATGTTTGATTTTCATAGGATTCTTTGGCCCTGATCATTTTCTTTTTTCTTTCTTCTTCTCTTCTCTTTTTTCTTTTCTTCTTCTTCTTCTTTTTTTTTTTTTTTTGTAGGCCCAAATTAAGCTTTGCTTAAGAAGAAACGTTCATCCAGACTGGTAGGAGAGGATGCGGGGCAAGATGGCAGCTGGAGGACCAGGTGGTTGAGGCAGTGGCTGGAGGACTAGGTGGTCCCACAGGCATGCGGATAAGCTGGGGGAAACAACTGGATAGCGAGACAGACCACTCAACCCAGGGTTCCAGCACAGTGAAATAAAACCTCAAAACTTCTGTCTGTAAAAACCTATGGAGGTTGAGGTGGCAGGAGAAACTCCCAGCCTCACAAGAGAGTTTGTTGGAGAGACACACAGGGTCCTAGAATGTAAATAAGCCCACCCATCTGGGAATGAGCACCAGAAAGGCCCCATTTGCTTATGAAAAGTGGGGGAAGTAACAGAAAGCCAGCCAAGAGTCGAGCAAGCAACATTGTTCCCTCTCTAACCTCTCCCCCACATATAGCACCGACCGCATGGAGGTAGGTTGCCCTGTCCTGGAAAACACCTACGACTCTGCCCCTTACTACATAACAGGCACACTGAGATAAAAATAGTATGGCCCAAATGAAAGCATAGATCAAAGCTCCAAAGAAAGAACTAAGAGGTGAAGAGAAAGCCAACCTATCAGATGCAGCATTCAAAACACTGGTAATCAGGATGCGCTAAGAAATCGTTGAGTATGGTCATAAAATAGAGGAAGAAGTGAAAGCTATGAAAAATGAAATAAAGGAAAATGTACAGGGAGCCAACAGTGATGGGAAGGAACAGAGGACTCAAATCAATGATTTAGAGCAGAAGGAAGAAAGAAACATTCGACCAGAATAGAATGAAGAAACAAGATTTTTAAAAAATGAGGAGAAGCTTAGGAACCTCTGGGATAGCTTTAAATGTTCCAACATCCGAATCATAGGGGTACCAGAAGGAGAAGAGGGAGAGCAAGAAATTGAAAACTTACTTGAAGAAATAATGAAAGAGAACTTCCCCAATCTGGCAACGGAAATAGACTTTTAGGAAGTCCAGAAAGCCCAGCGAGTCCCAAAGAAGTTGGGCCCAAGGAGGAACACACCAATGTACATCATAATTACATTACCCAAGATTAAAGATGAGATAATCTTAAAAGCAGCAAGAGAAAAGGAGATAGTTACCTATAAAGTAGTTCCCATTAGACTATCAGCTGATTTCTCAAAAGAGACCTTGCAGGCAAGAAGGGGCTGGAAAGAAGTATTTGAAGTCATGAAAGGCAAGGACCTACATCCATGATGACTCTATCCAGCAAAGCTATAATTTAGAATGGGAGGACAGATAAAGTGCTTCCCACATAAAGTCAAGTTAAAGGAGTTCATCAACACCAAGCCCTTATAATACGAAACGTTAAAGGGACTTATCTAAGAAAAAGAAGATCAAAACTATGAACAATAAAATGACAATAAACTCACAACTATCAACAACTGAACCTAAAACAAAAACAAACTAAGCAAACAACTAGAACAGCAACAGAATCACAGAAATGGAGGGTTATCAATGGGGAGGGAGAGAGGGGAGAATGGGAGAAAAGGTACACGGAATAAGAAGCATAAATGGTAGGTATAAAATAGACATGGAGAGGTTAAGAATAGTATAGGAAATGGAGAAGCCAAAGAACTTAAATGTAGGACCGATAGACACAAACCAAGTGGGGGGTGCGATACTGGTAGGTGTTGGTGCAGGGTGGAGGAGAATGAAGGGGAGAAAAAAAATGGGAGAACTGTAATAGCATGATAAATAAAATATATTTAAAAAGTGAAACAAGAAAAAGCATGGACCATTTAGTGATGTGGAAAAGAATAGAATCAAATGCACATTTTGTAAGAATAATGTGTGCAAATCTAATAATTTGTCAGAAGCTTTCATAGCTATTATAATTGGAAGAAAATGTTACCATGTGTGATTGATATATCTTGTTCTTTGTATGGCATGAACAAAATAAAGCCAGTTAACACTAATTATACAAAAATGACAACATCATATGAATCATAAAATTCCAGTGACCTGTTTATAAAAGACTACAAATAAGCTTTGATTTCCTAAGCGTTCCCCTTTGCCATGTAGCATGGTTGGCGGTGGTTTGGGGTTTCTGTATTGAGGCAATGTTGCATACCCATAGTTAATGAAACAGCTGTGGTATGAAGGAAAGAGCATTGGACTAGCTCTACCATTGAGTCCAACCTTCACCACTAGCCAGCTGGCTGATTTTGGGCTACCTAATTTTTCTTCATCTGTGAATGGGAAATGGAAGAGTTATTGCTTACTGTCATTTTGAGACTTACTTGACAAATTAAAGGAAATAACTGGGTACATAATAAGTACTCAGTACTTCGGAAATTCTCCCACCCATAAGAATGCTCAGTATCCTTTTCTATTTGATGGACTAATACTACCTGCCTTAAGAGATTTGTTGCACAGAGCAAATAAGATATTTATGTAAACAATTAAATAAATTGTCTTCAAATAAGTTTATTCTTTATTTTTGTTTGGCACATTTATTTGTAAAAATGTGACTGTGGTTTTACAGTAAATCAATGGAACAAAAAAATCCCCACGTTTTCTCCTCTGGCCCCTCTTCCTATTGACCTGGGGCACTGATGGCCTTTTGTCAGTTTTTCAAAGAAAGCCCACCAGAGGTGTTTCACTCTGCATCTGTATTGTTCTGTGCCACAGATAGTGTCATGATAAGCATGCACTTGTAGGTGATGTTTGTGGCTAGCACCCTTGACCCAAATAGACTAAGGACTAAGAAAGTCAAATTTGGAGCCATTCTATTTAAGCACTGACAAACACTGAGAGAGAATAAACAATTCCCATCTTGTAAAATATTTAACTCTGTCAAAGACAGCCAACAAGAATCCCCTTGAACATCATAATCGACTTGAACGTTGTAACTTTTAACATTGCTATTATGTCAGTGTGTCAATATTTATCATTTTAATTAATTTTTAAGGTCATGTCAACATGTGGGAATTTAGAAATGTGAAATTACTGCAGGAAAAAAATTTTCTAATGAAGCTATTATTAAATATTGAGGACAGACTTGGTTTTATGTAGTAGCAATGTCTGAAAAGTTTCATCTCAATCCATAACGTATTTAATTTGTAAAAAGCATTAGAGAAACTTTCAAGACTCTGTGTTAGGAACTATAACTGGTATAGTCCCTATTTATACTTTTTCTTACTTCAATGATTATTTAAGTAGATTCTGTCATGATTAGCATCCTGTCGAAGATGAAAAAAATTATACTAAGGTGTTATAAATATCCCAGTAGTGGAAAAATATTTCTCAAGATCTTAACTACAAGTCACCTCCCATTAAGTACTTTGGAAAATTTTGGAAATTTATGCATGCTTCTTTTATTTTTTTCCTTTTCTCCTCTCCCAGCTTTCCACTTGGCTTTAGTGCTACCCTCAGAATTGCTTTTGACTTCAGTGAGAGTTATAAACTGTCGTCTGGGAGATGCACTTGGCTTCTACTTTTCAAGTCTAAAGTTCTCCAGAAATGTTCTTATGAAACGTGAATCTGATTTTCATCACATAGTTTTACCTACATAGCATCATATTTTCCTTCACCAGCAAACACTAAGTATTTTATTTTTAAATAGCACAGCTATATCTGTATTTGCATGGTACTTTCCAAGTTTCTGAAATAGTCACCAAATCTCAAAATCTGGGCAAAAACAAAGGACTTAAGAACTGCAAGATAACTTCTGAAAAACAGATTACGGCAAAAGTATTTATTTTTATGCAATAGAGGGTTTTCAAAAAGTTGTATGCCAATGTAACACACAGCAGATCAGCTTTCTATTTAAAGGGATACTGTGATATGTATATAATTTGTGAAGTGACAAAAACACGACTAACTACACTAATCAGAGCCTTCCCACAAACGTTCAGTCGGTCCTTGGGACGAAGCTGCAGGTAAATAACTTCACCCCCGTTTTTACAGACGAGGCCCAGAGAGCATGACTTGCGCAAGTTACACTTCTGGAAGTAGAATTTATGTTTGCCAGTGAGTTCTTTATTTTTTCTATAGAAATTTAAATTATTTTATTATCAAAACCTGAGAGAGAATATCTTGTGTCAAATATACAGACTACCAAATTATAATCTTAATATATTATTTACAAAAATATAAATGCTAAGGAATGCAAAAAAATTTTAAAAGGTTGGTAACTCTCTCTCTCTACACACACACACACACACACATACATCTTATGAACTAGTAACAGTGAATGGCTAAGGATGGGTGGTCAAGACAGTAAAAGACCTAATAATGTTGTGGATTTTTTTTTTTAAATGATAGGCATCTTTTTTTTTTTAAGATTTTATTTATTTATTTTTAGAGAGAGGGGAAGGGAGGGAGACAGAGAGGGAGAGAAACAGCAATGTATGGTTGCCTCTCACATGGCCCTCACAGAGGACCTGGCCCGCAACCCAGGCATGTGCCCTGACCGGGAATCGAACCGGGACGGTCTGGCTCCCAGCCCGCGCTCAATCCACTGAGCTACACCAGCCAGGCTATGTTGTGGATTTTTTGCCAAGTTTATTATTTAAAAAAATAATTCGCCAAAGACATCTCAAGAAAACCGCAGACCAATTAATATAGACACAAAAATCTTCAACAAAATACTGGCAAGCATCAAATGAATGAGGAATAGAAGGCAGCTCCCTCAGCCTGCTAAAGGGCATCTGTGAGAAATTCAGTATCAGCTTCATATTTAAAGGTAAAAGTCTGATGTTTTCCAACTAACATCAGGAAAAAGACAAGGATTTCCATTTACATCACTTCTTTTCCACAATATATTGGAGATTTTAACATGGGAAGTTAGCAACAAAATGAAACAGAAGACATCCAGATTGGAAAAGAAGAAGTAAAACTATCTGTATTTGCAGATAACATGATCTTACAAATAGAAAATTTTAAGTATTTTACTAAAAATTATTAGAGCTAAGATTCAAATTCAGTAAGGTTGCAGGATACAAGCTCAATATACAAAAAGCAATTGTGTTTCTATATGTTTTCCATGGGTAATTCAGAAATAAAATTAAGAAAACAATCCCATTACAATAGAAAACAATAAAATACTTGGAAATAAATTTAACAAAAAAAGTATAATTCTTATACTCTGGAAACTATAAACTATACTCAGGGCTTATAGTCTTGAGCCCTGGCAGGTGTGGCTCAGTGGATTGAGCGCCAGCCTGCAAACCAAAGGATCACGGTTCGATTCCCAGTTAGGGTAAGTACCTGGGTTTCAGGCCAGGTTCCCAGTGGGGGCATGTGAGAGGCAACCACACATTGATGTTTCTCTCTCTCCCTCCCTTCCCCTCTCTCTAAAAATAAATAAATAACATCTTTTAAAAAAAAATTCTTGAAAGAAATTTTGAAAGCTCTAATTAAATGGAAAGATTTTCCATTTTCATGAATTGAAAGATACTATTATTAAGATCACAACATTCTTCAAATTGATCTATATGTTCAACATAATCACTATCAGAATTCCAACTGCCCACTTTGCAGAAATTAACAAACTTCCTAAAATTCATATAGAAATTCAAGGAATTCAGGAAAGCCAAAACAATCATGAAAAGAACAAAGTTGGAAGATGTAAATTTACTACAAAGCTACAGTAATTAAGACCATGCAGTACTGGCATAAGGTAGACATATACATCAGTGGAATAGAATTCAGTCCAGACATAAACCCTCATTTTTATGGTCAATTAACTTTCAACAAGAGTCCCATAACAATTCAATGGGGAAAAATTAGTCTTCAAGAAATGATGCTGGGACAACTGGAGATCCACATGCAAAAGAATGAAGTTGGCCCTTAACTTCACAGCATATGTAAAAATGACCTTCAACTGGATCAGACCCAAATGTAAAAACTAAAACTATAAAATTCTTAGAAGAAAGCATAAGGGTAAATTTTTGTAACCTTGGATTAGCAATGGTTCCTTAGATATGACACCAAAATTGCAAGCAACAACAAAAATAATAGATAAGTTTGACTTCATCAAAACAACTTTTGTGCATCCAAGGACACTCTCCAGAAAGTGAAAAAGACACACCATAAAGTGAGAGGAAATATTTGCAAATTGTATATTTGATAAAGATCTAGTGTCCAGAAATATGTAGATATCTAAAAAATTCTTAAGACTGAGTAATTGAAAGACAAATAATTCAATTTAAAAGTGGGCAAAAGATCTGAATAGATGTTTCTCCAAAGAAGACATGCAAATGGCCAATGAGCACATGGAAAAATATTCATCATTATTAGCCATGCAAGAAATGTGAAGCAAACCCACAATGAGGTGTCATTTCACACCCACTAGGATGGAAATAATCAAAAACACAGCTAATGACAAGTGTTGGCAAGGATGTAGAAAACCAAAATAGTCATACATTGCTGATGGGAATGTAACCTGAAAAGGTTAAAGATATGAACTACCATATGATGCAGGAATCCCACTCCTCAATATATACCCAAGAGAACTAAAAATATGTGTCTACACAAAAACTTGTACATGAAGATTCATGGCAGCATTAATCATAATAGTCAAAAAGTAGAAACAGCCCAAATATCCATCAACTGAAGAATAGATAAATAAACTCTGGCATATGTATAAAATGGGATGTTAGGCCATAAAAAGAAATGAAATACTAATACAATGTTTCAAGGCAAATCTTGAAAAGATGCTAAATGAAAGAAATGAGTCATAAAAGGTCCCAAATTGTAAGACTGTATTTATAAGAAATGTCCAGAATCGACAAATCTATAGAAAGTAGATTAATGGTTACCGAGGGGTTGGGGACTAGAGAACGCTGCAGCCGCGAAAGGGCACAGGACTTCTTTTCGGAAAGATAAAAATGTTCTAAAGTGGCTGTGGTGGTGACGCACAACTCTGTGAATACACTAAAAACTAGTGAATGTACGTGTTACATGGATGAATCACATAGTATGGAAAGTATATCCCAATAAAGCTTTTTTCAAAAAAGCAGAAAAAAGTTAAATTTAACTTTATTCAATTAAATGCTTTAAAATTCACTGTGATCATAGACTTTGTCTTAGTCAGAGGCTGATATAAATGTTCAAGTGAGGGCAAATAAATAATAAACTCCACAAAAAATCAGGGACTAATTGATTTACTCTCTAGCTTCATAGTAAGTTTGAGATTATATTTCTTACAGGGATAAGATTTCTTAACATTTCGGAAGTGAACTGATCTTTTTTTTTTTTTTAAAGATAATTTATTGTTAAATGAAGAAGTCACAAAGCAAAATGGAGTGGAACAGATATAAAAGACAACAAATACCATTCTGGACTTCCTAAGGTTAGAAACAGGAAAAGTGTCAAATAAAAAGGTAATCATTCTTTTTTAAAAGGCCTGGATTTGAAAAGAAAACTTTTCTCTGAAAATACAAATCATCCTTATTACATAAAAGCCGTCATTTAAGAGCCTGAATAAAAGACTTTCTAATTTGTAAGTAAGTAAACTGCATCTTGTAGAATGTTTGGTTTGTTTGTTTCTATTTTATTGAATTTATTGGGGTAACATTGATTAATAAAGCTATATAGGTTTCAGGTGTATGACTCTATAATATATTGTCTGTATATTGTATTGTGTGCCGCCCCAAACTGAACTGATCTTATTTTAATATAAAAAAGAATAGTTGAAATTATTGAGTATCGACTTAATCCAAAGGACTTCATATACCTGGTTTTATTTGACCCTCCCACACCTACTCCCCTTTTAACGGCTAGGGGAGCGATGGCCCGGAGGGGTTAAGTGGCTTTCCCAGCTCACACTGGAAGTTACAGGTACAGCCAGAAAGTGAATGGTACAGGTACAGCCAGAAAGGCTCTTCTAACCTCCCCTATGACATGCTGGTGCTGGCCTGCTGCGTCACCTTACCCCTCCATTACCATTGGTGAAATTAAGAACCCAAACACCTAGGGGAATTACATAAAGGGTATGCGAATGTTACTTTGAGGACCTAAGGATCAGGGCACCACTTCTAGGCCACTCCACAGAGCTGGTTAGGGGGGTGGGGTGGGGTTGGAAGTAGATCTTCCTTATTTTCAAATGTGGAGGATAAGATGAAGAAGTTGAAAAGAAAACCCCAAAGATACCTTCCAGGTCTAAAGTTTAATCAGTTTAAGGCTCTATCTCAAAGGAGCTGAAGGTACCTTGGAATTCAAATGGCTATTTCTTTCTCCCCTGACTTAGTCTTTCCCCAGGATACAGAATTGAACTACCACCTTCAGGGCTGCAAGGTCAATTCCGTCAGGAAGTGAAGGGCGCTGTCTGGAAGCACAGGCAGGATCAACTGAGTCTGTCTCAGCATAACCATGTAAGTTTATCATCAGGTCATGTATAGCCTCTGCTCCGCCATATACTTATACCTTTCAGGGCCCTGATGCCTCAGTTTACCCTCTCCTACTTTCACCATATTGAATCTGTTCCTCTGTCATCCACTGATTCAAAATGGAATATGTATGGACCGCCCCCAGGGGAGCCAGGCACTGTTCTAAGCACTGAGGAGGCAGGTCTGAGCCCATAAGACAAGATCGCTGCCTTCAGGAGACTTGTGCTCAACAATGGAAACGTAGAGAATAAAAGGGTAAACAAATAAATAAGACCATTTTAAATAACGATAAAAATTGCAAAAATTAAACAGGAGTGAAAAATGTCAGTGGGTGAAGGAAGCTGACTCTATATAGATGCACTACCCTCTTAATGGTAAATTCCTTTCATTGTACTTAAGATGCTCAAAGTACTTTCATTGCGTAATTCTTTAAAAAAGGTTTTTAGAGAGAGTAACAATCTTTACAACTTTAAATTCATTCCTTAGACTAACAGTATGGAGATACCAAGGTCTTTCAAAAGTATAGACTTGGATATTTCTACTTTTCTTTGGTAAAGTCTACATGGGAAAGGACAGCTATAAGCATTCAAATTCTGGGTACCAATTATATAAATGGGCAAAACCACATACCGACTATTCACATTTATAATCTCCAACCCCTACGCCAGACGCTCATGCACACTCAGCATTGGGAGTTGGGAGTTTATCCCTATTTCATTTTTTTAAGATGTTATTTATTTATTTTTAGAGACAGGGGAAGGGAGGGAGAAAGAAAGGGAAAGAAATATTGATGTGATTGGTTGCTCCTCCTAGGCACCCCCACTGAGGACCAAACCCACAACCCAGGCATGTGCCCTGAGTGGGAATTGAACCAGTGACCTTTTGCTTTGCTGGATGAGGCTCAACCAACTGAGCCTCACCAGGCAGCACTATCCCTATTTTGTAGGTGATGGAGGTGAGGCTCCCAAAGTTCAAGTGATTTGCCCACCGACACTGAGGTCAGAAGTGAACAAAGCAGATTTGAAGCCAGCCATCTTTCTGCCTCCAAGCCAAGAACCTTTTTACTTACACTACCAGTGAACCTATAATTTTATGCCATGCCTACTCCTTCAGAACCCTTGCTTCTTCATTAAGAGGTTTCAGTTTTTAAAAAATTGCTGTGAAGGGAGTGGAGGTATATTGAGAAGTTTTGGCATGAATGTTTCAGCATGTTAATACATCTGTCACTTCCCACTTCATTTTGCCTGTAAGTCACTTATTATCAAAACTAATATTCAGAGGTAATTCTATATCTGTAATGGGCATACTAAATTCTTTTAGAAGTAGTCTTAACTATCTTTTGTGAGAAGCTGCTTGTTGTTTGCCGGGATAATGCAATTCCTGTTTCTGTTATTATAAATTTACTGCAATTTATATGAAGAAAGTCTTTCCTTTGTCCCACCCAGTGAAATGTTGCGTTTTCATGATGATTAAGAGCAAAACAGCCCAAAGTGCTATATTAGTTCAAAAAAATTTCTCAGAATGGTGTATTAAAACTGAAACTGAAACATCACGGAGGTGGTAACATCTACTCACATTCAATTATTTAGGGGCAGAAAAAGTTAGATAACATCAGTGTCTGCAGACCTACACAATGTGTTAATAATGTTACAGTATTAAAAAATCAGTGTGAAATTTAGGGTGAATCCTCTAGATAAGGATGTTCTTCTAAACAGGTTTAGAAGAGTTGATGAACTTAGCAGACCCTTAAAATGAACTGAGGTACAAAATGAGAAACACATAAGATTTAATATTAAACTTTGCTAAGAAGAATCATTCTGAAATATCACCAGTTTGCAGCTTCTTAGTTGACTGTCCCTCCCTCCCCTGTCCTATCCCTAAATCTTTTCTCTTTTGGGGTATAACGTATTTATTTCATTGCTTCATTTCTTTTTTGGAATAATTCTTTTTCACTTTTTTTTGTGCGTGAGGGAAACGTGCATATTTTGAGCTACTAATGTAGCTTTCTCTGTCTTACATTTTCTCTTGGAAGTCTAGATTTCAGATGCCTGCCTCTAAAGACGTCTTAATTCTACTGAAATTCATTTTACAGAGTTCGTTCTCCTTAAGAGTGCTTTATCAGACTATTTCTTTGTATTTCAATAACCACAACGGTCTTCCTGCCTCTAAAATGTGGACTTTCCTGACTTGGTGATGTCATTTTTGGTGCTGTCCGTTGTTGGCCACTCCGCAGCCCCTCCTACCCTGAATCACTCTGCACTGTTCATACCAAACGAATGCATTAAAGAGCAGACGTGTTAAAGAACAGGCTTGTCAAGCAGACTGCTTTGAACTTGAGTTTTATAGGAATTGCTAAGCCAGAATGTTTCTTCAAATGATGATTATATTGAACAAATATTAGTTATTAAGAAGATGCTTTTAATCCCTCTTCTTCCTCTTTATTCACTATAAAGGTTGGGTTTTTGGAGGCACACAACTCATATGGAATTTAGCTTTGTCCATCTCGTGCGAATCCCCACAGGGTTTGTAAAACTGCAACTCAAATCCCCTCCTGAAAAAACACACTGATTATTTATACTTCTGCTAGTTCCAAATATTACAATAGTTTCTGGATTTTTGCCACATTCCTCTCTAGATGGTCATTTGGGAGACTTTGTTTATAATGTGTGTTTTGAACGAAATTTAAAAATTCCAAGACCACAGGATGTACGACTCAATTGTGGGTTAAACGTAATTTTGCATTTTTTCAAAGAGGCCCTACTTTGATTACAATAGCAAACATTCAATAGAAAAGGTATGTTCCCCGCCCCCCACCCCTGCCCCAAGAATTAGTGTTTGGAAGAATATAAGAGAAAACATGCCTTTTCCAAGAACTAGGGAATGTTTTCAAAATGGCCTATAGCATTCAGGGAGTGGTTTAGGTGGATGAAAACATTAAGCTGTATGGTGGATATCAAGAAGACTGTTTTCTTTAGTGAATGTGCTAATTGTGGTTTTAAACTCAGAAAGCAAACCTTGTACTTAAAATAGCCCCCTCACTCCACCCCAAAAGTATTTAAATTTCTGGGGATAAACACGGTTATAGCAACTTTTAAAAAAGGCAACATTAAAAATATAAAAAGCTCCCTTGGGACTTTTTCCTTCTAAGAAATTCTAGGTTTTGTTTTTTTTTTTCTCTCTCATTCTCTTTGATTGTTTCAGAAACTGATGCTAATTAAAGAACGCTTTTAGATTTTAGGACAAAATGAAAGACTTAATGGTAGACTCAATAAACCAGCGGGTCTGATTTTAGCTGTTTCATGCCTGGTGCCACTTGGATGTATTCTTCCGCTCTCCACCGCGTATAAAACAGAAAACCGTGAGCACAACGGGCAACACATGTAAGCTAAGGCCAGCTTCCTCCATCGATATTCTCAGTCACCGTAAACTGAAGGATTTCTCCTCGAAATGTTTCAGTTTACATTCTCTCTATAAATCACACACACACACACACACACACACACACACACACACACACATCCAGTGATTTCTATGACATAACCTTTCTGGAATTCTATAAACACAGGATATGAAACATGGGTTAACCACTTGTCTAGGAAAGAAAATAAGCAGACAGTTGCCCACAGAACACATCTTACATTTGGGCTTCTACGCATGCCAAGAAAGTGATCCAAAAAGCTATCGCTTTGGGTCCCTGCCTGAATTAACAACAGGACCTTGAAAGCACGATTGCTATTTTAAAAGGATGTTGCCTGTTAACAGAATGCACAATGAATTATGGCCTCTGCATTAAGCTCTTTCTTTTATTGTTGACATTGATCTTCAGAGAGGGTGTAGTACGTAGCTCACTGTACATGCAAACCTTACATTAGACGCAAAGGGAAATATTGTACTTAGAAAAAATGCAATATGAAATAATGTCACTGGTCAAAATAAAATCATTTATTATTCACTAAGATAAAGAATGAGATGTTCATAGGTAATATATGGCTGCTGCATTAAAACTTTTTTGAAATGGAGTGAAGAAGAATGGGTCAATAAATGCCCTAAGGACTGCCTTTCTTCACTAAGCCACTTGACTAATGTTGAGCCTGATTAATATTGCCCCCAAACAGTGACACCATGCACAGCTCTAGGTTTAGCGGCTGTATTCAGCAGCAGTGTCTTAGGCTCAAGTCCACTCTCAGCGACCCAGAGCTGGGGGGAAAGAGCAGCGTTGTCAGAGGTGGAGTGGGGAGGGATGTGGCTGACGGCCTTGTGTCCTTGTAATTACAGTGGGAGTCGCTGCACTAAATAGTAGCAACTTTTCTATTCTACAGAAGAGAGGACATCAGGAAGCTGTGCTACTACTACTGGTGATTATGGAAACTGCTAATTCAAGGAGTCAAATTAGTCCCTCTAAACGCCACTTCAGACAGATCCAAAGGGACTATCTTCTGTGGAGGCAGAGGGAATACTGTCTCTCCATCGCACACTCATGGGCTCATTTGGGCTCATTAATTCAGAAGCCATCACAGCAGTTCTAAATGGGGAGAATCTGTTTTCTCAATGACTGATATCACACGAATATTGCAGGAATGAAGCGATTTACTGTAGTTATACTACTCCTTTCATTTCCCCTCTGGGGCAACTCCACAACATCACAGAAGGGCTCAGACTGTGGAGGGAGGGAGTCCCTCAGGAGGCTCCTTCTTTCCCTTCAACCTTCCTAGAATCACATGAGTATAGGACAGGCAGGATCAGCTGCAGATGATCCACAACCATCGCCGCCTTTCTTCCAAGCCCCACATCAGCTCTGTGACTGAGTCCTTTGAGCAGTATGGCAAACAGGGGTGGAAGGGACCTGCAGCAGCCTTGCTTTCTTCACAGACCGATTCTCTGGGGGAGAGAATTGGGTGATGTAGGGTAAAGTGTGCTTAGGAATCCTTGCAACTTCTTTTACCTCTTCTACCACTATCAGCATTTTAGTTGGTTTGTTTGTTTTTTAAATTTTATCTTGTTTTGTTTTGTTTTAATTTTTCAAGTATAGTTGACATCAGCATTTTCCTCTCCCCTCTCACCAATGTTCCGGGGCTGTACACCATCACATCAAAGCCCAACTTTCTGCTTTCTAAAAAGACAACTACTAATGAGATGAAGCAATTCATACTGTGAATGGAAGAGAAGCACACCTGTTCACACACACACACACACACACACACACACGCCCTTTCTTCCTGGACAGCAGCCATTCTTGTCACCGCAGAACACAGCCATTCTGATGCAGGAAATGTAAGTCTAACAGGAGAGGAGAAAAATTATCTTGTCATTTTCCTACTTAAATTATGTTCAGTTATTTACAGTGATTCATCCCAAAGCCCAAAGCTAGTCAATTCAGAGGAAATGTCTAGAAGAGATTATTTGTACAGAGGGAAAATCCTGGCAAATAGGGCAACACTCACTCCGGGGCACAGCGGTTTATCCTTGATCCCTCTCTTTCCGTCATCAACGCTACCCAAACCATTGGCAAGTCCTGTCGGTTCTATTCTCCAGCTATGCCCACAGCCAACGATTTTTACCATTTCCCCGCTAAATCCTAGGCCAGGGCACCATCCCCTCTCTAGGTACCTGCCTGGCCTTCCCACCTTCTTCCTACTTCTACTCTACTCCTAACCCCTACAACCTTTTCTCTACAGAACGTCCAGAGTGACCTCTTAAAAATATAAATCAGATTGTGTTACTCTTAGATGAAAGCTTTCCCTTTACATGTCTATTACGTATTTTTTGCCATGATAATTAGTATTGAAAATTCTTTACCAAAAAGGCTCTGTGCTGTCTTACAGGAAACAAAGAAGCTGGCGGCTTGAGGGCACCACCTTCCAGATGCGGGAGAGAAGGGAGGAAAGCTAGCGAGTTCTGGGCCCCTGCAGTCCAGGAGGAAAGGAGAATTCTGAGAGCTGCCTTGGGCCTGAGCAGGGGCCTGGGCTGAGCAGCAGAAGGACCTCTGACTGGCCCACGAGGCCCTACAGGATGTGGCTTCTGCTCACTCACTCCTCTCCCCGGTCCTGTCCTCCAGCTGTATTCCAATGTCTTTCATTCTTGAATGTAGGAACACAGACTCACCTTGCCATTTGTTTTCTCTGCTCAGAAGGGCCTTCACCAGCTTTTCTTCCTGGCAAATATTTATTCACTTCACACAGTTCCCCAGAGTAGATTTCCTCAGTCCAACTTGATTTCTTAATTTCTTTGCCTGCACTGAAGTTTGTACAATTGTAAGCCTATTCTTTTACTCTCATGACAACTTTGTAATAATGTCTTTCAGTAGTTTTCCAACTTCTGACATTCTCTACATACCATGAAAATTAATATTTATAATTCTTTTGGGTGTAACAAAAATTATACTGAACCATGTCTTATTGAATCGGAAAGGCAACCAGATGCCACTAGTGCAGATGTTAACTCTGGACCAGTAGTTTCTCTGCTCCGATTGCCTCCTTTTTCAACTCTGGGTTATTGCACAAAGATGGGCGCCCATTTCTCTCTATTTTTAAAGTGCAAATTAGTTTTGTCTCTCTGTAATACTTTTCAACCAGGTATTATAGAAATATATGTAGGTAATAAACTTGTAAGGGAACACCTATTTGTTCAGGGCACATAACTAGTGTCCGAGGAAAACACTTTACCTTTTGAAAATGAAAGATTATTTACTTTATTATCTATTCACTTTCTGGGAGGAAGACAAACAGGTTTAAAACAGAAAAAAGGCTATCAGTTTTTATTTATTTTATTCACAATTCTATTCTGGAAGGAGGATTCCAGTTAATAAATAGAAACATTAATGAGTAAGATAGTACCTAAATAAAAGTACACTAAGTCATCTACTTTTGTGGGCATATGTAGGGTATGCTTTTCAGCTCTCCAGAGAAATCCTGATAGGACCACAGAGCTCGGAAAAAGGCACATCATCACCCAAGCTGGACTTGAGTTCCTTTATGGCAGCGCTGGACAGCTGCTTGCACCTGCCTTCACTTTTTTTCAGGCTAAAGTTATCTATTCCAGGATCTATATCATGCAGTGTAAAGCTTTGGTTTCAATCAGTCACTAACACAGTAGTTTGGATACGGTTGAAAATCCTTCCAGGGAAAAAAATTGGCCAAGGCTTCTGACAGCATTTCTTCTCACTCCCAGGCCAAAGTGGGCTGGTTCTCCATAGCTGCAAGAATGCATATTGGCATCTCACCCTGAAGGTGACAGAATCATTGCCTTTTGACCTCAAGAGGGACTTTAGAGTATGTGTGGTCCATCTTACAATTTTACATTTTTCTATAACATTGTATTAGCATTTCTGGCTCCTTTATAGCAAATATCCAAGACCCCTAATTTAATTAACAATATAGAACATTTGTGCTATAGGTGCCTGCTAAACAATGCAAAGACAAAGAACTAAGATTTAGCAGCTCTTCCAAGGATTCCCATATATGACTTCTGACATTTAAGAGAGTCCAGCAGACAAATTAACCATCCATTCATGTATATTCTCCAAGTTTCATTCTTAATTTGGTAAAGAAATTAGAGAGCAATATGCCTGGACCACATTTTCCTTAGCCTCTTGCTCAAATATATTCACCGAGTTAAAGGTAAGATATGTCCTCTGCCTATATACAGAGTTGGTACGAGAATATCTTTCACACAAGCATGAATAAAGATACCACAGTGTCAAGTGGTGTCAAGTGGTATTACCTCGACAAAGATCCACGTGATAAATTCCTTCTTGAATTTAGTTTCTGGCAGTGATAGCTTGTATGCTCCCTCTTGTCAGAAAGTGAAACCCCTGTAGCCTATCAAATTTCTCTTCTTACCTTCGCTGCCAGAAAAACAGGAACCAAATTTATTGCCAAGTGTCGTAATCTGATCAACTCTGCTGCCTACACGTATTTACTTCTGCTTTTTTCCTAAATATATTATTTCTGAGCTGCCTAAAACAATTTTAGAAGCATATAAGAGCTGACAACAGAAACTTAAATGAATAAAATAAAGAGAACAATTGGTGGGTTGTAAAGAAGAGTCAGACCAGCCACTGACACCTGCCCATGCGAAGGTCTTTCTGCAATGTTTCCGTTTGTAGTGCAGTGAAGAGATCTTGTGTTCTGTGGCAGAAAATCTGGGTTTAATTCCCAGCTATACTTGCTGAATAACGTTACAAAAGTCACCTACCATTCATTTCCTCATTTCTAAGTAGGGACATTAATGCTGTTGATCCACTGGGTTGCTGTGACAACCAAATACAAGAATATGGGGAGATGCTTTCTAAACAGTAAGTCACTGTGGAAATGTTCGTCGTTATGACTTCACACTCTGTCCTGCAGTGCTGATCCGCTTTGTTTTAAACAATAGGTGATGTCTGTGGGGCTTTTCAAATAAGGTGACAGATTCACAAATAAATCCTCAAATTCCTTGACACTCATTATTTTTTAGGAGATGGAGCCTAATTTCTCTCCCCTAGAGTATGGGATATATTTAGTTAGTCATTTCTAGCAAATAGAACGTGGCAGAAGCGACAGTGTGTGACTTGTGAGACTGGGTCACGAGAAGCATTGTGGCTTCTGACTCTCGCTCTTAGATCGCTCTTGTAGGCGAAGCCACCTGCCATGTCGGGAGGCCACTCAAGCAGCCCTACAGGAGGTCCACGTGATGAGCAACTGGAACCTCTTGCCAACAGTCCTGTGAGTTCATCCTCCTGGAAGCAGACTCTTCATCCCCAGCAAGTTTTCAGAAGACTGTACCCTCTGCTAACTTCTTGACTACTAACTTCTGAGACACCCCAAGCCAGAACCACCTGGAAAAGCCACTCCTGAATTCCTGACCCTCAGAAACTCTATAAGAGAATAAATGCATATTCTTGCTTAAAGCATCTAAATTTGGAGGTAATTGTTTACATAGATAACATGTAAAATGTCCGTGGTTACCTATTTATCCTCTTGGAGAACACTGCTAAGAACAAATAGCAAAACTTACTCTTTCCAGATGTGCTAATTAAAAGAAATTCAGGTGCCAAGTATCTTAGACTCATTACATCGAAAATCACCTCAGATGTGTGGTGGCAGTTACCTCCTGTTAAGGATGGGAAAACTGAGATGCAGAGAGGTTGAATGAGATGCTCAAGGACACTTAAATGAATAACAAAGTTGGGGCTAGACCTTTCTCTGACCCTATTCTATTTGTTGTCATTTTTCTTTTCTTCTTTTTAAAATGATCCATCTATGCCCTGGCTGGAGTAGCTCAATGGATTGAGTGAGGGCTGTGAACCGAAGGGTCTTAGGTTCGATTCCCAGTCAGGGCACATGCCTGGGTTGTGGGCCAGGTCCCCAGGGGAGGCACATGAGAGGCAACTGCACAATGATATTTCTCTCCCTCCCTTCCCCTCTCTCTAAAAATAAATAAATTAAAAAAAAATGATCTAAAAGCTCTGTTATTTTTGAGCATAGATCAAACAGTAGAATGATTCAAAGTTGATACTCTATTTTTTTTAATTTAAAACTTTTTTTCTGTTATTCATTCTAGAGAGAGGGGGAGGGAGTGAAAGAAACCCACCAGTTAGCATGCACCTTAAAGTGCCTTTCAATTTGCAGGATGACGCCCAGCCCACTGAGCCACGCTGGCCAGGGTGATACTGACTTTCTTTCTACTATGCCATGCTACCTTTCCTTTTCTTTTTTCTCCAGAAATCATGCCAAACAATAGCTTTTAGTTTATATCATTTTATGAAAGAAGGGGTGTTCTTCAGATAAGAAAATTGCACACAATGAATAAACATTGATGTGAACACCTGCTGTTTGTAAGATGCTGTACAGAGTCCAAGAGAAGATTAACTAAGTCCAAACTCCAGCCCTTAAAGTTCTCACAATCTGGTAGAGACAGGATGTTGTAAGGAAGTCCGAACAATGACTTATGGGATATAGAAGGGCAGCGAGATCACGTGCAGGATAGAAAAATATATTTGGCCAAAAGCTCACAGTATATGTTCTATAATCATTCTGCCAGAGTGATGTCTAAAGCTCATCTTTGAAATTAATAAGCTAGGATAAAAAGCTATTTTAAAGAATTTTAGGTGAAACTTTTGTATGCATTTTAGTGGGTAGTTTTATCCATGTATTCAGCAAACTACTCATGAGCACCAGGCGCTATGCTAGACTCCGGGCACACATAATACTTTACATGCAGACAGAGCTGGCTTGAGAATGTCGGCACAAGACAGGATTAAGAAGATGCCATGCTGGTTGTAAGACGGCACTGAGTACTTATCTGGAACCTGCACTTGCTAACATGCCATTCTTACACAGAGGTTTTGGTGAAGGATTCAGGGTTGATGGCAATCATGACCCTTGGAGCCACTGCTATATCTGTATTAAAAATGGGAACAGTGCTTGCCTTTAGCACAAAACCATAGCCCTTGTCTTTCCCTTGCATTTCAAACTGTGGAAAGAACCAGGTGTAATATGTATTTGCTAAAATTTCAGGGTAGAGAGATCTTGGAGCAAACTCCGTGAAATGACTGTGCAGGTTTTTTGGTGTTTTGTCTTGTTTTTAATTTAACCAGTGCTGATGTAGATACAGCTGTTCCTATACTTGGTATGGGTGGCATGCAGTGGGAGAGGGATAATAAATGTTTATTGTTTAAATGGCTAAGTCAGGGGTAACTCTTTATGAAGCAATAGAAAACTGAAAGAAGGGGGCAGATGCTATTAGTTCCAGATCACCAGGGCCTGGGTAGCACTGTGTTGGTGGTGGGAGTGTGGGGATTTAAACACTTGTCTGGGATGGGGATGCTCTGCAGAAATGCAGAAATGCCTTTCCAGAGTCTGGACTCTGAGGTAAATGTTTGAAGGAACATTTAAGCTTAACTAGTTCTACGGATGGAGACCACACAATTGGCTTTCTCATCCCAAACAAAAGAGGGAAAAATAGATTCAATATGGACCAGATAAAATGTTTTAACCTACTTTCAACTAGGTAATGTCCGTTCTCTAACCAAACAATTGCTAGTTGCAAAACCAAAATTTATTTCCACTAAGCACGAAGTCCAGGGCTGAAGAATATTAATTATAATAAGAGGTTAGTAAGCAGAAGACCACCTTAAAAAATTTGACAACACAACTGTTAAGGAAAGACATTATAGCTTGTTCTGCTGAATGAGGATGAGGTGAGTAATCTTGTATTTTGTAGCCCTTTTTCTCTTCACCCGTCGTTTCTCACTTTTGGTTTTTATAGGTAATGTAACAGAAAACAATAAAAGAAGTAAGATTAAAAAGAAACTCTGAGTTCAAGAGGTGCTCTCAATAATCATTGTCATATTTAATCCTGTGATTTGGATCTATGGATTAATTTGAATATTATGAGAAAACAGATACTTGGGGGTTAAATGATCTGCCCAATACCTGTTACCTCTAACTTAATCTTCTGGACTCTAAACCACAAAAACCACTGTGTTGAAAGCTTATTCAAATGTGTTCAGTAGGAAAGAAGAGAAAATCAGTAGCTTTGGACTCTTTTTGCTTTAGAAAATCTTATAGAATATCTTTAATTAAAAAATAAGAGTTGCCCTAACCTGTGTGGCTCAGTTGGTTGGGTGTCATCCAGCAAGGCAAAAGGTCGCCGGTTCTATTCCTGATCAGGGCACATGCCTGGGTTGCAGGCTTGGTCCAGGTCAGGGCATGTACAAGAAGCAACCAATGGGTGTTTCTCTCTTGCATCTATATTTCTGTTCCTCTTTTTCTCCCCCGCTTCCCCTCTAAATAAATAAATAAATAAATAAAATCTTAAAAAAAATAAGAGTCTACACTTGAAAAATAAAGGGACAATATTTTCCCGATCTCAACTAATATTTCCTTCTATTATAATATTAAACTACTATGAAATATATCAAGATCACTTGATATGTTATAATTTAAATTTCTTAAATGTTTATTTGAATATGAAATGTATCATTAAACTTTCTTGCACCAGTTTATTTTTTTCCTCCGATGATTTTTCCTACGTCCCCATATTTAATACTAAATTAGAAATTAAAATTTAAGTGCATCTCATAGTGATGTGGGAATTTTAAGTTGTATTGGCAGTTTACCCCAGAAGAAATAAACGCACCAGACATGGACATATTCATTTATTTTTCTTGGTGACCTGACCCTACCCTTCACAGTAAAATTCCCTTTTAGATGATTCATAGGCAAAATTTACATTGGCAAAAACAAAAGGAGGATTAAGGATAAAGGCAATTATTTACATCTTGCAGAATCCCTTGAGAATTTCGTAAAACTACGAGTGTCTCCCTAGATAAATGTGCACACACAGAGTTTGCACCAACGCTGGTGTTGGGAGGTCCTTCTTGATCTAGACAACGAGAAAGGATGAAGCACTTTCTTTGAAAGAGAAACTATCTGTGTAAAGCCGATAGAAAAGGAGGATTAAATTAGAACAAAAGAGCGTTAAAAATAGCTTTACAGGACTAAGAACTGTTAAATGAGGGTAATTCTGCTCAGACATCAAGAAATTAGAACTCCAGTGTCATTGATTACTTCCAGGTGGCCAGGTGAAGGTAGGGGATAGGCGTATTGAATAATTCCATCTTTTTGTTTTGCCTATTCTGAAGATAAATGTACATTTTCTTATGTTATTTTTTCATTGGCGGATGAAAACAACCCACAGAATATAAATCTTTTTCAAACACTAAATATTTTAAAATTATAATAAACAAGTCAGAGAGAATTTTAAGCTGATGTAGTAAAGTGGTTTCAAGCTTTTTTTTAAGCAGTGAGACTCTCAACAGTATCGTAAAATATAGCAAAGTGGCATTTTTAGCATAAATTGTTTTTATATGTCAAAACTAAAACAGCTCCTTATTATAATGTCATTCTGAGTGGCTGTTTTTGTTTAACACAAACATTTAGAAGTAGGACCTAATAAAAATAGTGACAGCTTCATCATCTAATGAGTTTTTATATTTTGTTTTGGTTACTAAGTAAATATTAAGAAAATTCTGATTTGGATATAAATGTAGTTGCAGATGGTAACAATTTCTTAAAAAGTAACCTTTCGATCATAAGATATTCTTCAAATAAATAAAGACGGGAGGAAATGTTTTATTAAAAATCTACATAGAAACTGGATAGCACATGGGAAACCTCCAATTTATAAAAATTAATATATAACTCTTTTTAAACAGAGTGTACGTCTGCTTAAATTTTTTCATTGTGCTAAAATATGCACAACATACAATTTACCATTTTAATCACTAAGTGTGTGATTCAACGGCACTAAGTGCGTTCAGAAGTTTGTGTAACGATTACCAGTATCCACCTCCAGAAATGTTTCATTACCCTAAACCATTTGCTTTTTTTTAAAGAAAGTTTTTCCAGTCCACCTTAAAATTAATTTATTTCATGGCTCTCCTTTAGGAAGCTTCACGTTAGAAAGACGGGTGAATTAGCAGCTGCCTAATTTATATTATGAATGAGAAATAGCTGCCTGCAGAGTTTTGGCAATATTAGGACCAGGAACGCAGGACGTGGGTTTTTCATCGCACCCCTGCCCACCCCCATCCGTGTGTGGCAGCTCACCCCCAGCAGGACTCCCCAGGAAGACGGTACCCTGCCTGTGGGGGACCATTCTCACCACCGTCTCTTCTAACTAGAGAGGATGAAGCGCGGAGTGGGGCCTCTGAAAAAGGCCTTGTCTGGCATCAATCAAATCATTTGCTTTTAAGAACCAATTTTGCAACAGTAAAAAAATAAAATTTGAATCAAACGTTTGCAAAGCTCCTAAAGCACCTCACTGAACAGTTTAAAAAGCATAGTCTGTTTACTTCTCTGAGGCACAGAGAATTCGCTGACCCTGACAAGTGTCACTGTTGGCATTAGACCAGGGAAGAAACGGGACTCTCCTGGCCACCACACCGTGCTTTTTCCTTTTACCGCTGCCATCTGAGTAGCAACATCGCTTTATGATTCTAATACTTAAAGACGATTTCAACTTCACTCACAAAAACCCTCTCACCTCTCGCTACCAGAAAATGAGAAGTTCAAGTGTAGCATGCAAAAACCTGCTACCTTCTTGGGAGGTTTTCGTGAAATTCATCACCACTTGTCTAGTCTGGTCTTAGAATCACCCTAAATTAAAAGCAAGTCTAAGCAACTACAGGAATTGCCGTAAACATTTCAAATATCATTTGCAGAACAGCCTGCTACGCAAAGCCCATCTTCTTCTGGAAGTGGCCCCTCCACACTTGGGAAGTGGCCCCTCCACACTTGGGAAGTGGCCCCTCCACAGGGGCCAGGCTTGGCTCCCTGTCCCCTGCCAACCCACCCACCCTTCTGTTCATCACGTTTAATTTAGTGCTATTTACGAAGAACTGGCAGGTATGACAGACATTTACACAAACAAATAGCTAACATTTACTGAGTACCAACTATGTGCCAGGCAATTTCATATCTACTTATTAGTAAATTCTTTCAGCATTCCACATTGCCTACATATGCATTTGTGCTTTGCATTGTCCTTTGAACTGCTTTTAGCATCTTTCTGGTTCCCTCAGGAATAATGAGTTCAAGTCTGGAGTGCGTGTTAATTTTATATTTGTACGAGAGTCATGATATTACCTTTTTGAAAATTACATCTTAGCGCCTTCTCTTTATATGAAAACTTGAAGGTGAACATGAATGATCTGTGATAAAGTAACTAGAAAGCAAAGGCGGCAGGACAGAGAGCGTATGGGGCAGAATTGTTGAAGCTCTCCTAGTGAGAATGACAAAGCCTTCCCAATCACAGCATCTTCCACGGTGCTTAGCACATAGTAGGTACTCGATAAATATTCAAACTAGGAGCTTGTAGCTTGGAAAACAACATATAGGTAGATAGATAGATGAAATAACCAGCAACTAGCAACAGAGAGCGTGAAGATAGCATGCACAAATAACTTGTGAAGATACCAAGTCCAATTTTAAAAGCATGATGAAAACCTATGGGGAAAAGGAATACATTTGAAAACACTATTCATGCCAGCAAAACTCTTCCTCTGGGCTTTTGGGGCTAAAGAAGGTCAGGAAGGCATTTCTCTCGGGGAAAAATGTGAGCTCACAAGTACAGACTAAGTCTCTCCCTTCTGCTAACACTTGGCATCCTTTCCTCCATTGCTGCCGTCCTCGGCAGTTTTCAGTCCTGCCAAAGAAACGAAGAGCGCCCCCCCACCCCACCCCTGTAAGCCCGCATGCCCTTCACACTGCTCTCCACACAAATCAAGTTTTCCGTAGTGCTGCCGACTTTCTTGGGGACTGAGGCTCGTCCAGGTCAGCCCTCAAGGGCCATGCACCAGAGAACCCAGACTCAGGCCTGCAGCCGAGCCCCGGACCCACGGCAGGAAAGACTCTTGTCTGGTGATGCAGGAGGTGGAGCAGAGCTTCCCAACTCATAAACTAAGGAATTCCATTAATGTTGGATTTCTCACGAGTGCTAGTTTTACAGAAAGGGATCAGAGCCCAATTTTAACAAGTTCGGTTTCTTTACTTCTAGAAAACTGTGTGGCCTGATGATTCTGTGCCCACAAAGATGGAATACTATCTAGCCAAAGGGAAAGACATTTTCAAAACTGACTTTATAGGCTGAAGAAGGAAGACATTATTTAACTGCCATTGCTACAAGGGTGACAGAAAGAAGGACTTTTCTTTTTTCTTCCCTTAAAATAACATTTCTCTGAAGATACAGGGACACTAAGCCTAACTTGAAGCTTGCTTATTTAAAGATTTTCCTTAACACAGTATATGCTCAATTAAACATCACTCAAAGCCACTCTTGAAGGTCTGATGTCATGGTGAAACAAAGACTCGTCTCTCTCTCTCCCATTTAAATGACTCTAAGTAAGTGTGTCACATACAGCATTTAGCCAGCAAACCAATAAATAGAAAAGTAATCATCAGAGACAGCATTTCAATGTGCAACAACAAAGCAAGCACCGGCCTAGAGCCCAAGGCGACTTCAGGTTTTCCGTAGATTGTATTTGAATCGACTTCTGTGGATTGTGTCATTTCACAGGTGCGACTCTCTCCAGAACACGTAGATTAACCCTCACCCCGCCAGCCCGGCCCGCGCAGCTGGAACCCGGCTGAGCTCACCCACAGGCCACAGTTTCTAACGCTTTGTTTCGGTCACCTTTCAGAAAGGGTTTAAAGCAGAGACTGTAAAAGGAGACACTTCATATTTATAGCAGCTCAAAGTTAGCATGCTATCTTAGTATCTCTTCTGAGCCATAAAAACTATGTGGTTTTGGAGAAGAGTTGACAATTGTGATATGTTAAAATACCTCCTGCCCGGGTGGTTTTTCTCTGGACCGCTGACTTAACATGTTACTTAACCACATGTGAGTCACGTAGCCTTTCTGGGTTTTAATTTCTTCTTCCGGAGTTATTGATACTTACTCCCTTCCTACCCCACCCAGCCGTTGGGAGGAGTAAGTAGAATCATGGATTGCTAGGTCCTATTCAATATCTTTTCATTTTCTTCCTAGGGAAACAGGTACCCGCAGGGACTCAGAGGCTGGCCCCAAGTTTGAGTCAGTGAGTAGCAGAGCTGGGATTTGATTTCAGGTCTGTGCATTTTAACTGAATCGGCTTAGGGAGCCAAGTTTCCGGGCTGTGTCCCAAACAGGAGTCAGGGAACCCATGACAGCACAGTGGAAAGAACACACCAAAAGAGTTAGACATCCCTGAGGCTGTCTGCCACTTTCTCTGTGTGTGACCTTGGGTATGACCTTGGGTCAGCATGTGAACTTTCCATGCCTCTGTTTCTTCATTTATGAACTATTAACAACGAATTCACTAGTTTATTGTCAACATTAAATGACAAATGAGCCAGCTCCCTGTCACTTTAATGTTCTTTTCCTCCATGCCTTCCAATCTGCCACCTCCAGTCCTTCCCATATCTACTTTCAGAAATTTCTCAAATTCATTCATTATTGAACAAATACTTATTGTACACCTGGTGCATGCCAGGAGCTGTTCTTGGTGTTAGGTGTGTGGCCATGGACAAACGAGTCCAAATTCCTGAGCTGTAAATTTTCTATTCTGTAGTGCAGAGGTGTCCACGGGGCGGGGTAGGTGGCAGAAGATAAGAAGACAACACAGAGGTAAATCGTGATGCACTACAAAGCATGTGAGGAGGTGACAAGCATTATGGAGGAAAATAATCAGAGAAGAGGGTAGGATTGGATTCATCAGGGGTGGAGACTACATCCATGGTCTGAAAAGTCCTCTCTGAGAAGTCACATCTCAACAAAGACCCAGAGGCAGCAGGGGAGTGGGTCAATAATCTCCTTCCCCCCAAGCCAGAGATGATGGAGACACTTCCATGTGAAGCCAGCATGGCTCTAAACAGATTCCCAGGAGGGTGTCCATGGAGCTGGCTGAGTCTGGCCTGTGTGCAGCTTTCAAGAAGAGTTTGAAAAGGTGGCTGGAGCCCCATGCAAGCTCTGAGAGTGTCTGCAAGAGGCCCCGGGGGAGGCTGTGGTCGCCGCTGATGAAAACTACTGCCCACTTCCCCACTTCTCCCTGCAAGCTGACGAGGGTAGATGTGTGAAGAGCTCCCCAGTCCAGTTCCTGTAGGCTTTTCTGAAGGACCCTGTACATCTCTGGGTGAAAATGGTCAACAGAAAGGGTTAGGCGCTGGGCTTGCAATACCCGCCCTCCTTCTCCGAGATTGCAGCATGGCCTTGGAAATCTACACTCTCTCTGCTGCCCACTTTTTTCCAGCCAGCTGGAGCTGTGAGGGCCTTCCCCTTGCAGCCTGCCAGGGCCAGGAGCCACGCTGGGCGGCAGCTCGCCCTGCTGGAGGTCACCAGCCAGTGGGCTCTGCAAAACAGGGAGCTTGGGGAAAAAGTCACTTGAATTTTATAAAGTGGTAACTACTGGGGGGCTCTATGTAATTAAACTTAAATGCCATTTTCCTCCTAAAGCTCTCGGGTGAGGTAACAGTTTGCTTTCATATCAACTCAGGAAGTTTTACCCAAGAAAAAGGCGGTGGGGGGTGGGGGGCTGTTTGCCAAATCAGGAAATGTGAATTAACTGACTAGGAGCTGAAGAAAAGAGACTGAGGCAACCCAGAAGGGAACTGGGAGAGAGCAAAACACAGCTCTCCATGTGACTAAACCTGGGAATCCAGGCCAGTTTTCACTGCAAGAGAGTTCTGCGGGTTGAGCCTTCCTTTTTGTTGTGGGTCGCTTTGGAAGACTTGGAGGCAGAGGAAATCCCAAACTCAATGCTGTCCTGGTGGAAGGGAAACCTAAAGGCATTAACTGGGGTTCCAGGCTCGGGGACAGAAACACTCATCTTGGGCATAGACACGCTTGCTCTCAGCGTTTGCATGGGTTCCCTGTTTCACGCCGCAAACCCCACCGCAGCTTTCTGTGCAGCCCTGGGCTTTAAACAATGAATACATTATCTACATCAAATAGGACTCGCCTCCACCCTGCCACCCCTTCCCCGGTATTAGGCCTACCTCATGGTTTCAAACACTCCTGGCAGGCCCTGAGGACAGAGAGAGAAGAAAGCCCTGTTGTAAAGCAGGTGTTCAGGAACCAAGAATGAATCACGTTGGAAAAAATGAAGGCAAAATGCAAGTTCATCTGTCACCAAATCTGTAGTGAGTCTTAGAAAAAAGAAGTAACCTTTCATTTTGTCTTTTCAGCAAATATCTCTTGGTTTGATCTAGAAACAAGTCAACAGTCTGAAATATGAGGAATTTTCTCCGAAAAAGTGTTTCGTTTGGTTTCTCCTATGCAGCTAACCTCCCCTTTTTGGAATCTTTATACTCAGTCTTGATTAGGGCTGCCCTGGTCAGACAGCATTTTGAGGGACAAGGCACTGGTCCTGCAGAGACCACAGTAAGCATGTGTGCACATGTGTGTGTGTCTGTGCACATGTGTATGCATGTACACACGTGTATGTGCACGTGTGTGTGGCATGAATCTGTGCAGAATGAATAAAAGGGCATCGTAGCTTATTTGTTGGAGTCTCATGGGTCTTTCCAAATTGACAAGCCTGGCTTTCACATAGAAAGCTTGGCCTTCGATAGAAAACGTTCTACACTAACTGGACTCGGGTTGGATGAAGGGAGATGAAGTGCACTCGGGAAAGATTACATCCAGTGCTTTTCAAACTCTAGGACCTGAGATGCTTGTTGCAAAATCTCTGAGCTCCCATTTTCCAAAGGCTCTGAGTCCTATCTACTCCAGGCGGAGCCAGGAGTCAGCCCTTTAGCCACCACACCGGTAATTTCACGTGCTGAGGAATGCCAGTTACCCTCTGAGCCAGGATCTCTCTACGTCCATTCAGTCTTTCCATTAGCTCTTCAGTAAGTATGTTGCTTCCTGATGGGGGCCTGGATCCTTCTTAAAAATAAATATTTGTTGCCGGAAAGCAAGTTGGGGTGCCTATCGAACGGGCTCTTCTTTTCTTCCCTCAGGGTTTCCCCTCCTCTCTCTTCCCCTTCATTTTTCTCCTTTGAATTCTCCCTGGTTCCTTACCTGGTCCTCCTTTTTCTGAGTAGAGTTCAAAAAGCCGAAGGGTCTGGGGTTTTAAAAATGATTTAAGACGTAGCTCCTGTCTTTAAGAAGCTGATGTCTGTTTGAGGAGACAGATTGATTAGAAGGATCATTTCAACAGGGAGAGCCACATGTTAAAATAGCTGTAACTGTGGGCCCTCCAGGCATCCTCAAGTGAGCGGGGGCTCAGAGGAAAGCGTACTTGAGACAGTGCTTTGAACAGTGCCAATGGCTCTGGTTTCCCCGTTAGCTGAAGTGAGGGAACACTGGCGAACCCTGGTCCAAGCAGCCCAGTTCCCCACAGCCCCACCGCAAAACTAAGGCATATAGGTACCTGTCAGTTGTCAATTCATTAGGAGGACAGCCCAGGATGCCCAAGGTTAGAGAAAAGGAGCAGAATTGATTCCAAATCACAATTATAAAATGATATGGTATCCAAATGTCCAAGGATTGAACACACGTTTATCAAGTTAATATATGATGTCTGGTCTAAACCGATCTTCTAAATTTAGACTTGTGCTTTTCTTATTTGCATAGAAAGGGCAGTGCTGTGGAGACGGAGCAGAAGAACTGGGAGGCAGATATTTACCTCCCCCTTCCCACCAGTGTTTCCAGCCCCCCTCCATTGCCGCTCCCTCTCCTGTCAGTCCTGCGTGACCTTGGACAAGACACTTTCTACTTTTTGGTTTCCAACTCATAAAGTAGGAATTGAACATCCCTTTGCTTCCAGCTGTTTGACAGTGATGCCTGGAAGATTTTTTCAGGAATTCTGGCAAAATCACCTGAACTACTGTGTACCTTTAGTGAAGAGTAGGAAGAAGATCTACATTGCATTTCATAGCAATCCTTGCTGGCTAATTAGAAAACAGATTCATTAAGGCGCAGGCCCAAAGAAAAAGCCCAAAGGGTCAAAGAGACCAAAGAGAATTACATCATTTCCTCTGTATCTTCCCTAAGGGCATCCTGGTATTGGAGAGAATGACTCAGGCCACAGAAATGAAGCAAAAACAGCTCAACTTCCAATACTGATTATTTTGGATCAGAACCTTATACCAAAGAGGATACTTTTTTAGAAAAATAAAGGAATGAGGCAAGCAGAGAGGGAGGTTTTCTGACAAGGCTGAAAATAAAGCAGAGAGGGAAATTGAAGCTAAGTTACGGTGAGGACGGTTCCTTCTTCCCTCCATATAAAACCAAAAAAGCATAGACTTATTCAACTAAGTTTTAGGAAATTCAGATTCTGTCAAGTTCTTGGAATGGAAGCATTGGTTTAGAGGCTTATACCTAAAAAAAGTATTTATCATTAAAGGAACATCAGATGTAATTGGGCAGATACATGAAGTTGGAAGATCTTTTTATTATGACTACTGCAAGTAGCTGTTACTCTGCTATTAAAATTGTAAAGTTTCCTGTCATGAAAATGACTAATTAAATCCATTCCTTTGCCTCTGGCACTTGGACATTTATTGTTCTTGCTCAGGTGATGATAGAATGCTGACATTTACATACAAGCTGCTTCTCGGTGTCAGTTAGTCCAGGACACTCAGAGGAACCCAGGAATGATCCTTGGGCAGCGTCCATGGTGAATTCTTCAACTGGAAGCCTGTTATTCCGGCTGCTGAACTGCATTTACTCTGGGAGGCTGGACCCAGGACAAGCTTTGACCCATCTCCAAGCCCCCCCCCACTTCAGACTCCAAAACTCTGGAGCGCACACCAGCAAAGATAACTTGGTGAAAACCAGGTCCCCTTATATTTCACAGCTTGGATTTAGAAACCCATCAAGCTCCATGAGCCCCAGTAAGAACACATAAAGTAAATGTTGGGCTTCTCTATAACCCCTTCTCTTGCTCTGCTTTGAAATCAAAAGAAGAGACAGTTATCGACTATTTTCACCATCAGGAAGTGCCAGTTTAAGGCTATCTGGGTTTTAAAAGTTAATGTTATGGAAGAGAAGTAAAGCACCTTTTGGGAACTTTTGCAATAAAATGATGATTAAGGGGTTCAGATTACAGAGAGAAATTTGGAAAACTTTTTTTTGATAATTAACACTTCTAATGAGCATAATTTCACCTGGGCGTTGTGGTGTTTCTACCACTGAAGCTTTCTCAACAGATGTCACCAGCGTCACCTCTCTTTCCAGGATGTAGACTGTGTGCTAAGTGATGTGGTAAGTGCTGGGAGCACTCCAGGGAATGAGACGTGGCAGGACGGTCTGGCCAGCGATATCTAAGCAGAAGAGATGGGGCATGGCAGAGAAAGAAACCAAGAGGATCTTGGCCCCCTAAGTGCGTGGAGACCGTTGCGTTGACAACCTGGACAGTGGTCCAGAGTGTTATATCAGCAGGAGATAACTTCTAAGGGCTGAATAATTACATATTTGGGTCTGTTTGTTAGATCAGTTTAGCATACCACAACCAACATATTTGTAATAGAGCGGCACAGAGTCAACTGAAAGATTAAAATTGGGGGATCTGACATGATGGGGGAAGGACAGTCCGGAAGATTCCCTTGAGCTGTGAGGATGAGTAAGGAGTTCACTGAGATGGATAGATGTGGACAATTCAAGGAACACACAACAGGTAGACTTCATGGAACCAGATAACTGGATGGGTAGCTGAAGGAGAAATTAAAGATAATGTCCAGGACTATGCTTCTGGAAACTTCATGGATGATAACACTGGTACAAGAGCATAGAGGAAGAAGAACAAGTTTTGGGGGGAAGATAATGTTGGTTTTGGACATATGAAGTTTGTGGTGCCTGCGGACCACACCAGAGATTTCTGGGCTGTTGGAATTGTGGTTCGGAAGCTCTGTAGGCATTAGGAGGCAGATACAGTGTAGTTAGATCTGCCTCTGAATACTCATTGAAATAAGGGAAATAGAACAGATGATCCAATGATATGGTGCAATGTCAGAAAACACAGTTAAAAATGGACTCCCAAGGAATACTGACACAGGAAAGAATCTAGAAGGACTCTTCAAACAAAACAACAAAATCCCTCAAGAGTAGCAATCAGAATGGTAAGAGGAGACTGGATGAGAAAGGGATCCTAAAAGCTCAAGAAAACAATGTTACAGATCCATCTTTTGATTCCAATTTAAATAAAACTAGAATTATTTTTTCCTCTGGTGAATTTGCATTACAGGAATCAATTTAGGATGGTCATAGGACATTGTTGATTAGATAGTCATTGGAAAGTTCTGGTTTAAAATGGTCGGAAAGTTCTTACATGATGACAGAATTTAAATGCATGGTTAAGAAGTTTTGCCTACAGTTATCCAAACTGCACAGAAATTTTGATTCAAGCATCACCTCCCTGGTCACGTCTGTGGTCCTGATAGAACGTTTGATATTTCAGGGTGCTCTTTGGGTCTACATTACCATTAAAACAAAGCAGAAGGTGGAAGTAACTTCAAAAGTATAGTAACATATTCCGTTGTAACAAAAAAAGGACAAGCTGGATTCTTCAGTTCCTTTCGTTGTGGTTTTCTTTTTCCCCTTGATTTTGCAAAGTTGTTAAAAACTGATTTTGTTTGGAATAATTGTAATAACCAAAAAAAGGACCAACCACTTCCCTCTCTTCTTCCCCTTTATCATCTATTTACTTTTTCAGTTCTCTTACCTTTGAGCAAGGGATAGAGCCTTCCTCATTTCTCCTCTACTTCCCAAAGCCCAAATTAGCTCTTCTGGTTGACATAAAGCATTTTCTTCAAGAGATTATAAAAATACTGTTTTGGCTTTTTCTTCTGACTTTATTTCCTACCTTCTCCCTCTTAAGAAAAAAATCACCTCCTCTCCCCTGCTTATCCGTGATCTCAGCCCTCCTCCTGTCCAGTCTCTTCTCACTTTTCCTGCTCATTTTACTCCTTGCCAATGTCCTCTTAACCTTTAAATAGTTTCTCTCTTTGCTTCTGGACCTCGGTTAAGGGCCACCATCGATGCAACATTTTCCTCAATTCCCAAATGGTGCGTTTTAATTTCTTCCTCCAAACAGTGGGCACAACCATGCTTTTTCGCATGTATCCCCCATTATATTTTTATACCTATTATATGCAAAATACTGTTTTAAGTGGTTTAGGGAAGAAGGCATTGGTCAATTTCTCTGCCCATGAGGAGTTTACCGCCAATAAGTAAAAATGTATAGTTTCCTCAAGGTAATGATAGCAAGAGGTGTCATGCATGGACATAACAGGCAATGAGCACAGGGTGAGTTCAGAGAAAACAGGGATTGATGTGGATTCAGGAAACCGAGATGGCATCAGGGAAACGGAGGGCAGAGTCAGGGCCCCAGACGCGTACAAATGAGTCAGACAGTGACTTTTCAAGGAGGAGCCCTTCAAAAACACAGAATGGTCAGCAACAGCAAGGTACTATTATTTCCATCCCCTTGTAAGTCAATACCAACAACAAAACAACCTCAAAGTCTCCGCTGTTTAATGTCAGAGTTATCAGAGCTCCTGGGTTGCAAAGGAACACACAGATAACAGCTGCTTTTTTACATCCTGAGTCAACTAAAATTTTAGCCTATAGACTTAACAGGTAAGAGAGTTGAGGATAAAGAGCATTTAAAAAGTATATGATGTCCAATTCTGAGTATGTCACAGCTAAAATAGAACTCTAGCATTTTCTGTGTTCCCTCACTTCTCCATGTATTCCTTTTTTAAGAAATATTTTATTTATTTATTTTTAGAGAGAGGGGAGAGGAGGGAGAAGGAGAGGGAGAGAAACATCAATGTGTGGTTGTCTCTCACGCGCCCCCTACTGGGGACCTGGCCCACAACCCAGGCATGTGCCCTGACTGGGAATCAAACCAGCAACCTTTTGGTTCGCAGGCCCACAGTCAATCCACTGAGCCACACCAGCCAGGGCCCTCCATGTATTCTTAAATTTCCCCACTAACTGACATAGCATAAGATATCTCTCCTCCTTCTTGAAGAAAGAATCCAGCTCACAAAGTAATTGACAGATTTTGTTTTCACACCAGGCCACCAAGGGCAGAAAACATACTTCCATGGGTCATAGTCATAAGCTGTTGAAGTTTAAATGTTGCCGATATGATTAAATCCTGATTGTCCAAGTAATTCAGATTGCAGATGGCCTTCTCTTTTCGGTTCTTCTCTCTTTAAATGTCTCTACCGCTAGTTAATATTGAGCAGATACGTAACTGCAGGGAGAAGAAGCTCAAATGGCTACTTGGTATTTCTCCGAAGAGTTCGGCCATGCCAAGTAGAAACTAGTAAGTAGGTGGTACAGCAGAGCGAAGCAGCGCGGACATTGGTTTAAAGGTATGTATCTGAGTTTGGACTTGAGTATGACTCAACCTCTTTATGACTCAGTTTCTTCGCCTGTAAAATAGGAGTAATCACACAACTTTACAGGACCATTTTGAGGATTAAATAGCTTATTAGATATAAAAGCCTGAGAAAAGAGCCTGACAATAGTAACATAGGTGTTAGTAATGATAATTATCATTATTACCTACCCCCTAGGGCTTGTTGGGGATTAAACAAGCGAATAAGAGTAACACACTGAGTAGAGTCCCTGATGTATAAACCGAAGAATTATTAGCAAGTATTGCACTGTACCAACAACATTACAACTAATACCATCACCCCTTGAGTAGTTTCTCAGTTAACGAACTGCTCATTTTACAATCTAATCTACTGGGTGGGTACATATGATTGGAAGTTGCAAGTAGCTATAGGGGATCCGAAAGGCAGCTTGATGTGACGAGGAAGTCACCCACCAGGAGACCAGAGGTTTCGTGCTGCCTTCAGCACTCATGGGCTCTAAGCCCTCAGCCTGGTCATTCAATCTGAATTTCAGTTTCTTGATTTGTTAATGAAGGCCACAATGTTCTCCCAGCTCAAGTCTTTATGTGGTTTTAAATCTTGGTTTGTAGACAAGCATTTACAAGCAAATCCAAGTCTGTCCTTGCAGCTGATACTACTTCAATTGTTCTAGACCTGGAAGAAATTTCCTTTTTCATGTCCTGAGACCATTTGTCACAGGATCTGAAATAAGGAATGGTGTAAGTTCTACTGCGTAATGTTGCTATCTAATCATCCCTGTATTGTTTTTTAATGTATATTTCTGGCATATTACAAGCTAAATGGCTAAAAGTTAAGTATGTACAAGGACAGTCACTGCAATTAATTATGGAAATGAAAAAATAATTTAGAAATTGTTTCTGGCAGTATCTAAAATTTCATATTACTGTATCTTATTATCTTCATGGACTTCATTATATTCAATCCTCTCAGTTGCACCCTGATTTCTTCAGAAACATTATACTAGTTAAAATTTGTACAGCATTTTTTTTTTTTTTCTTTTTGCCAGAAGCCACTGATCCTTCTATTCCATTTTTATTTCCAAAGGCAGGGTGGGGCTGTGGCTTGGCAGTGAGGGTGTGGTTTTGATGGGATTGGCTGGGCAAGGCATAGTAAACACTACAACATGTGGTTGTGATGACAATTCGGTATCTAGAGATCCTACAGCCTTGAGAGGTCTGTGTTTATGCATAAAATATCTTCAACTGGTTTAGAAGTATTCACGAGTTTAAGGAAGTGCTGGTGACAGACAGAGAGAGAGAAGGAGAGGGAGAAAGCAGGTAGAGAAAGAGAAAAGAGGAAGGAGGAGGAAGGGGAGGAGGGGAGGAAGAGGAGAAATAGAGGAAAAGGGTGAAATAATACTTGAATATGAAGCATGGAAATATAAAAGAATGCTTAACAAACATCTAGTCCAGTTTACTAATTATTCATAGGGGAATTAGAGGCTTAAAGAGGTTCAGCGTTTGTCAGAGATTACTTCATTACATGGTAATGAACTCAGGAATAAAATTTAGGTGATGACTGAAGTTGTATATTCATTCATTCATTCACTCATGCATTCAAGCAACCCTATTGGAAGACTTCTTCGTGTAGGTATAATAGTAGGCATCGAATGATAAGGCATTCCTGCAGTTTATGTTCTAGGGGGAGAGACGCTATAGCATAAGCTTATTATCCAATAAATGGTAAAGAGGATATCAGGGTATTGACTGCTTAAAAGACAATAAAACATGGTGTTGGACACCAAGGGACGTCACAAGTGCGGAGGGGTGGCTTCTCTGAGGAGTCAGAGAAACTCTGATACGAGGGAAGCCACCAGACAAAGGCTGTGGAACAGAGCATTGTAGGCAGAAGTCATGGCAATCGCTAAGACCCTAAAGAGAGAATGCCTTTGGGGTCATTGAAAAGGGGAAGTCTGTGAAGCTGCAGCACAGAGAGCAAGGGGCATGGTGGTGCAAGTGGAGTGGGAGAGGGAGGCAGGGGCCAGATTAGGCAGAGTGCTCTGCACCAGTCAGGGACTGGATTTTATGCCACGTGCAGTAGAAACCATTGCGCAGTCTTCTGTGGACAGCGGCACGATTTGATTTACGGTTAAGAAAGGCCCACTTGACATATTGCTGGAGAATGGGTCGGAGGGGGCAAGAATGGAAGGAAGGAAACCGGCTAGGATGCCACTGGACCTGTCTGGGCGCAGGCCTACATGGGTCAGAACGGTTGCAGCAGAGGTGGGGGAAGGCGGACTGGCTCGGGCGTCCAGAGAAGACGCAGTAAGGCCTGTCCCCAATCTCGTTACTCAGTGTTTTATTGCTAAAGGGGGGAGATGGAACTTACAAATAAAGTAAAATTCCAAAACTTTAAACACAATTATCATCATTTTGCACTGATGTGGGTTTCAGCCATGTAACTGTTTAAATATGATTACTATTTGTAAACTCAGAGGGACCAGAATCTCCACCCTTATTACACTTCAACTTTAGAATTAAAAAAAAAAAAAAACATTTACAAGAAAGCAAGCAGATGCCAAGACTTTTCATAAAACACAAAAGTAAGCTTCCAGGTTATAATCTGAAGTCAATATAGATTTTGATCAACTTCATACACACCTGTGCACTTCCACCTACGGACACTCATGTTTCAGTAACTTTGGCCATGACCAGGAATGCTGAGGCAAATCCACCATAAGTACTGTATATACACTTTAGAAATATTTATAATATTGCATATTGAAATACCTGCTTTAAAAACTTAAACTAACCAAGAATAGTTGACAAAAGTTCCATGAATTAGAACCTAATGTTAGGAGTTTTATTTTTTCTTTGTATTTTTCATCCTATAATAGCTTTGGTAAATACTACTTTGATTGTATGTGCAATATTGGATTGCCCAGTTTGGAATATTTTCCCCAGTGTGGAAAAGGCTTAAGCATGACATAAAGCTCAGGGAACATGCCCCAGACCTACTGCTCAAATGTTCCTGTAATGTCAGGGGCTGTCATTGAACGCCCTTAATATTCCCCAGATGCTTCAAATATGTTAAGTATAACCAATGCTGATGGCAAACATGCGAGTGTTCCCGTCAGTCTCCAGTTTAGAGAAGAGGCAGTCGGGGTTTAGATGTGGTGGAGCCAGGTCAAGAAGAAAAACTAGCCTAGATCCTAGGCTAAGTCTTTCTGACAGGCCCATTTTCATGAATTAGTTATTCTGGCTTTGGAGCAGAAAAACATTTATATAAATTTACATTCACATTTAAAAACGGATGTTCTCCAGCCAAAGGCCTATTTGGCTGTTTGTGTGGACCGCTTTCCATCACAATGGCCCTGGTCTGCAAATTCTGCATCGAGTTAACCACTAGGTTAGTGTTTCTGATTTGAGCAATGTTTGGAGCTCTGTGATAAGAAATAAAAATTTATTATTGATTTCAACTAGCTTTCAAAGAATACATCTCTAAAATATAAAAAGAAAAACTACTTATAAACTCTTTATACTTAACAGTTTTTTACATATGCAATGATAGAACCCAAAGCAAATTTCAAAATTGTATTCAAACCAAACTATTAAAACCTGTAGGGATTCCGCGGTCTGCATCACTGCAGCATTTCCCCGCTCACTGCGAGAACGGTGCGGACTACTCCGTGGCAGATTCTTTTTTATTTGGCTTGTCAGTGCCGTGATGACCCCTTTCTTCCCGCATTTTTCCCTATTCAAATTACTTAACCACCTGCATTTCTGCAGTGCACACAGAGTAATTCGTTCTGCAATTGGAGTGAACTTGTTAGGGTTGCCACCATAGTTTGCGTCACTCCTTGTCTTGGCTGTCATCTCAATCATTCACAACGGGACATGAGCGTACCGACGCTGGTGGGCGAGAGGTGGTTGGAAGCTGGTAATTCAGAAGATCCACGCAATGCTTACAACTGTATTTAGATTATCTCAAAAATGAAAGCACAACATTTTATTTTATAAAGGAAGTGTGTGAATCTAGAAGAGTATGCCTGT
This sequence comes from Micronycteris hirsuta, assembly GCA_004026765.1. NCBI lineage: Eukaryota > Metazoa > Chordata > Mammalia > Chiroptera > Phyllostomidae > Micronycteris > Micronycteris hirsuta. Next base: position 319,168 of record PVJI01000058.1, read on the forward strand.
GAAAACCTAGCGTTCCACCAACTGCAGTTTAGGAAAACGTGTGTTTACACCATACAGTCTCAGGTTCCCTTAATTTTCACTGTGCAAGGGGAAAAAGGCGGGGGAAGGGAATGTCTACTTTATTCAGTGTCGTCCTCACATCACACTATGGAATACAAAGTAACTGGAGAAAAGAATGAGGTAAATATCTGTACTGACTTAAAGAGATGTCCACAATTATCGAGTCGCAAAAACAATATGTCAGAATTGAAAGCAGGGACTCAAGCAGATGCTTGTACACCAATGTTCACAGCAGGATTATTCATAACAGCCAAAATTTGGGAACAACCCAAGTGTCCATCCACAGATGAATAGATAAACAAAAATGCAATCAATAAATATGCACAATATACTATTCAGCCATAAAAAGGAATGAAGTTCTGCCCTGGTTGGTGTGGCTCAGTGGATTGAGCGCCGGCCTGTGAACCAAAGGGCCGCTGCTTGATTCCCAGTCAGGGCACATGCCTGGGTTGCAGGCCAGGTCCCCGGTTGGAGGAGCACAAGAGGCAGCCATACATTGATGTTTCCCTCTTTCTCCCTCCCTTCCTTTCTGTCTAAAAATAAATAAATAAATAATCTTAAAAAAACCCATATATAAAACTATTCCTTAAAAAAAAAAAAAGGAATGAAGTTCTGACATACACTAGAACATGGATAAACCTTGAAAACACTACACTAAGTAAAATAAGCCAGACAAAAGAGGACAGGTATTTTATGATTTCACTTATATGAGACTTCTAGACTAGGCAAATATATAGCTACAGAAAATAGAATAGACATTATGAGGGGCTGGAGGAGGGGAGAATAAGGAGTTAATGTTTAATGGACAGACTTTCTATTTGGAATGATGAAAAAGTTCCTAAAATAGGTAGTGGTGATGGTTGCGTAATATTGTGAATATACTTAATGCCGCTGAATTATACATTTAAAAATAGTTAAAAATAATACATTTGATGTTAAGTATATTTTATCACAATAAAATGGTTTAAAGAGTAATATGTAAAATAACATGTATGGTGTGGTTATATATTATGTATGTTTGTATACATGTTGACACATACATATCATACACACGAATTTGTAAACACATAGAAAATTTTCTCTAAAATATATACTAAATTGTTAAGAATGAAGGAATGTGTTATGGGTTGACCTGTGTCCCCTCAAAAAGACATGTTGAAGTTCTAACCCCTAGAAGCTCAGAACATGACCATATTTGCAAATAGTTGCTGAGGCAGTTAAGGTGAAGGCGAAGTAGAGCGAGCCCCTAATGCACTATGACTTTTGTCCTTATATGAACACAGCCCCACGAAGACAGAAACACAGGGAGAACCCACGCGAACCCAGAGGGTCAGAGCGAGGCATCTGCAAGACAAGCAAAGCCAAAGCCGGCTGGTAATCTGCCAGAAGCGAGGGAGGGGAAAGGAAGCTTCCCTCACTGGCTCTGCTAACAACTTGATTTCAGATTTCTAACTTCCAGAACTGTGAGAAAATAAAATTCTACTGTAAGCTACTGCGTTTGCGGTACTTTGTTTTGGCAGCCCTAGGAAACTGATACCATGGGCTTTATTTTTTATACTTTTGCATTGTTAGATATTTTATTGTGAACGTGATTTAATTTTACAGCCAACAAATATTCACTTAATCTTATAGTCATCAAGAAAATGCAAATTAAAACTCCAGTGTGACGCCTTTACACATCCACCCCCACAGTGTCTGAGATGTCGTAGACAACCCAGGGCTGGTGAGGGCGTTTGCAACTGCAACTCCTAAGTATTGTTAGTGGAAACATACATTGGTATAAAGAGCAGGAAAACCCTTTAATAATATTTCTTAAAGCTGAAAATACAAATACCTGTGACCCAGTAATTCCACTCCTTGATGTATACCCTACGGAAACTTAGCTATGTTCATCCAAAGGCGTACTAAAATGTTCATACAAGCACCATTCCTAAGAGTTCCAACCTGGAAACATCATCAATGCCCATCAACAACAGAATGAATAAATAAATGATAATATATTCATACAGTAGAATATTCTACAGCTGCGAGAATAAACAAATTATTGCTATATACAACAACATGGAGGAATCTCAAAAACACAGCGTTGAAGCAAAAGAAGTCAGGTACAAAAAAAGTTTGTACCATCTGATTTTATTTATACAAAGTGATAAAGTAGCTAAAACTGACCTTTGCTGTTTGTGATGGCTCTCCTGGGGGCAGTGCTTAGGAGGAAGCTCAAGGGCAACTTCTAGGGAAACAGTATATTCTGATTTTTGTTGTCAGTGGTAGTGAGACGGGAGTGGTAATTTCCCAAACTTTATGATTTATGCACATTTCTGTATCCATGCTACAGTTCAGTAAAATCCTAACTTTAAAATGACTTTAAAAAATTTTTTCTTTTTGGTATTAGATTTTGTCACTTTTTCTTTGGCTTTTGAGATGTTATTGCTTTTCTCCTTGTTAATTAATTCAGCAAAAAATATTTTTTAATGATCAACTGCATGCGAGGTACTGTGCTAGGCAAAGAACTCAACCACACTAATAAGATCAGACATGTTTGGAAATTTGAAAAACTCCGCTCTAAAAGATGCTTGTCAAGACTTTCTCTTAATCTTCAAGATTCTTTCCTATCAGAGCTTCGCATTCCCTCTCTGACTTCTGCATAAAACTGTTTTGACATAGCGGTCACCTCCCAGCTGGTGTTTTTGGCTTTTGCCCAAGAAAATCCTGCTTTCTGATCTCTGCTCATTTGCTCTTTCCAGCTGTTCCTAATATTTAAACTTTTAATCTGCTACCTTGAATATATCAGATTCTTTCTGGATCCTCTCTCCCATCATTTCTTAAAGAATTTAAAGAAGAAAAAATTCCTTCATGTCCCTATTTCTGCCCTGTGAAGACTCAGCCTTATTCTGTTTTCAGAGCATTATTCACTATTAAATATCTGAAGTATAATTGTTGCTATCCCAAAGGGATATAGTTTGCTTTCCTGTTTGCTATTAAAGTTTGTACAGGCTACAAAATTTTCAAGAGCAAATGCTCTTGACTTTAATAATAGGTAAACAAATGTCACCACTATTATTTAGCGTTATTTGGGAGGTTCTAACTATGTAATAAGATTAGAAAAGTAAATGAGAATTTCAAATACTAAAAAAGAAATGGCAAAGTTATTTCTGTTTATACATGAGGTCTGTCTGGAAAAATTTCAGCCATTGTTAATATAATGAGAACGGTTTTCGTGACCTCAATGTAACCTGACAGCCAAGGAGAGTGGACTGGAATGCGCATGCGTGAACAGTGACACCTTCACTGTACCAGTCGGGGGAGCAGTAGACACCGTTGAGTGAGCATGTGTACTGTGTGGCCGTCACATTCAAACTGACTGAGTAGAACAACAAATCTGCATCAAATTTTATCTTAAGCTTGGACATTTCTCCATAGAAACTATTTGGATGATTCAGAAGGCCACAGCCATGGACAACTGGTGATTGGCAGCTTCATCACGAAAATGTGCCTGTTCATGCATCGCGTCTCGTACAGAGTTTTTTGGCAAAACATCAGATCACCCAGATGACTCAGACTCCTTACAGCCCAGATTTGGTGCCCTGTGACTTCTGGCTTTTCCGCAAACTAAAACCATCTTTGAAAGGGAAGAGATTTCATACCATTGATGAGATTCAGGGAAATACAACGAGGCAGCTATGGTGATTGGAAGAACTGTGTGAGGTCCCAAGGTGCCTACTTTGAAGGGGACTGAGGTGTCATTGTCCTCTGTACAACATCGCTTGTATCTTGTATCTTCTTCAAAAACTATCTGTTTTTCATGTTATATTGCTGGATACCTTCTGGCCAGATATCACATACTATACTTCCACGTCTAGAAACCCCAAATGACTCAATAAAAATAATAAACCAATATAAGAATTGGTACAGTGACTGAGCATAGGATATTTTTAAAAATTCAGTACCTTCTCTTTATATTAATAATAAAGTACATATATAAATTACAAAACAAATCTTTTAAAGATGGTGTCATGAACAAATTTAACAAGGGAAGTTAGAATTTATATGAATAAAACAGTAAAATTTTATTGAAGAAAACAAAGCATGTCTTGAATAAATGGAGAGACATACCAAAATCTTGGCATAGGAAAAAAAATTATGAAAATAAAATCCTTTCCAAAATTAATAGAGAAATGTTATTGAATTCCATCAAAATACCACTAAATGACCCAGTAATGAAAAGGATATGAAAAATAAAAATGCAAAAATTGTCAAGAGGATCTTGAACAAGAATAATAAAGGACAATCGGCTGCACCACATACTCATAGTTTTACGATGTTGTATTACGCGACTGCAAGAAGAATAACATGTCACAGAGAGGGTAGTGACTGCTATCACAGCCCCAGAGAATGGCCTCTCATGCTGAGCCCCTAAGGAAGAGAACACCCATTGAGCTCTGCTTCTCTGGGTGGTTTCGTTTTTTTCCCTCCACTTAGTTGGCCAGGCGGCACCCGTAGAGCCTGCACCCGACTGGCGTTACGGAGCCGGCTGTGCACCGGACCCTGTCACTGCTCCCAGAATTTGAAGTCGGGTGAGGGAACCTGGCGGTTACAATACTGAAGGGCAGCACACTGGCCTCCGGGGATCTTTCTTCTCCCCACTTCCACGGGCTACTGGAGCCCACAGCCCAACAGGTGACGTGCTTATGGTCCCTTAGCCAATGCCAGTGGCACTTTCCCAAAGAGCCAAGCTAATGAACTTTCCAGAAAAGTTCATGTCCTGTAGCAGGCAATTAGCATGTGAATTATATCTCATGAGAACAGCATTTTTTTCAAACTTACACTTTTAAATATCATAGCAACCAATATACCAAAATCAATTTTACTTCTATCTACTAGCAACAAACAATTTGAAAATGAAATTAATAACACAATTTTACTTAGGATTGCATTAAAAGAATAGAATAGTTAGGAATAAGACTAACAAAAGAAGTACAAGTCTTATAAACTGAAAATGAAAAGGCATCATTAAAATAAATAAATCAAGACCTAAATAAATGGAAAGACATCCCATGTTCATGAACTGGAGACAGTACAATTAAGATGGCAATTCTCTCCCAACTGGTCCACAGATTGAAAGCAATTTCTATCAAAACCACAGCTGGCTTTCTTACGGAAATCGATAAGCTGGTCATAAAATTCATGTGAAAATAGAAGGGGTCCAGAATAGCCAAAACAATGTTAAGAAGAAACCCAAAGTTGGAAGACTCAGACTTTTCCATTTCAAAACATATTACAAAGCCACAGTAATCAAGACTTTGTTGTGCAAGTGTGAAGACAGACATATATACTGAAGTATAGAATTGAGGGCATAGAAACAAATCTGTTGTCAGTTGGAACAGTGTGGTCAAATGAAATATAGGATATCCAATTAAATCAGATACACAACAAACTGTATTTTAGTATGCCCTGTACAATGTTCATACTCATAAAAATTATTGGTAGTTTACCTGACATTCGAATTTAATTGGGCAGCCTGCGCTTTTATTTGCTAAATCTGGCAGCCCCAAACCGGGAGGCAGGGCACACAAGCTTTGCCCACATTGCCATCTGCCAGGGCTCCAGGAAAGGGATGGTGGGGTCCTAGGTAATTAGTCACTTAAATTTCTGCTAAAACAGATTCTATTTTCCTTACAATAACACCTTCTACAAGAAAAATATTGCAAAGTGGTAAACTGCATTTTACACCTCATTTAAAAAAATCTCTTGGGTCCTGACCGGTATGCTCAGTTGGTTGGGCATCGTCCTGCAAAGTAAAAGGTCACTAGTCAATTCGCGGTCAGGGCACATGGCTAGGTTGCAGGTTTGGTCCCCAGTTAGGACATGAACTAGAGGCAACCGATCCATGTTTCTCTCTCACATCAACGTTTCTCTCTCTCTCTTTCTCCCTCCCTTCCCCTCTCTCTAAAAGTAAATTTTAAAAAAAACATTTAAAAATATCTCGACTTTGAGTAAAACCGATGATGAAAACAGAGAATGAAATAGAGTGTAACTAGATTCACCATAAATACTGAGATAATTAAGGGACCATTCCCATTTCCCCACAGTTTCTGTCATCTCCTCTCCTGCCCCCAGGGCCCCCCAGTGCACTGGGACTGGTCTGGAAACATATCCTGGGATCCTGGGTTGGCATTCGCTTTTAGCTCAGTCCACTTTGTGCAAAGTTTACAGTCTTTCCTTGATTACATTGTGCCGAAAGCGTTAACCCTGCTAGCAGTCATAGCTGCAGGTTTCCTCAATGAGACTCTTATGCGCCTGACAATGTAACTATTTATTTGCAAAGTCACTACCATTGCCATTTGTGCTGCTCAAATCTAAGTGTTACCAGTGCTTTCTCTATGTCTCTGTTTTTCTTTAGTAACTAAGAAAAGCAAGACAAAGTACAAATAACTGCTTATTCAGAAAGAAATCTCTGATTGTTCCTTAAACCTGCTCTGGGCAGCACATACAGACTTTTGAGTGATCTGGAAAATATGAAAAGCACTTGGCTGAGAGACAAAACCCAAACTGATCTGCGGTGATGGCAAAAGCAGAAATAGGAGCTCGATAATAAAAACAAATTTCTGTACGCCTGCTCTGCTCGTGGCTTCAGGAGGGAGGAGAAGATCTTAGGAGATAAATTATTATCGGTGCAGCCTTTGCTAGAAGTGGCAGGGAGGGGGGGAAACGGGGCTTTGCTGCAGGGCCCCTCAATTGTTAGTGAGCTAATTGATTGAAAAAGGCAAATGGGACCCCTGTCTTCCTGCCAAGGGTTTTTTCCTGCCTCCGCCCTCCCTGGGTGCCCGGAGGGTGGACTCTGTGTGGCCCTCACCTGCTGCTTTGTTCTAACAAAGCTGGCGTCTTGCAGCCGCTGCCACTCACTCCTCCAAGCCCTTGTCCCGGCTGTCCAGAGTGTGTAAACCCTGCCACCCCCATCTGCCCCGCCACCTGCCTCCTTGTCTTTAAATATTTTCTTGCAACCCCACCACTTCTGGGAAGCTCTCTGGAATTGTTGCCACCCACTTTTCTCCAACGGCTCACAAAAGTCTCTCCCAGAGTCACTCTGAAAATGATCACACCCCATTTCTGATTATTGTAAATCACACAGAGGGGCGAGCACGTGCCCTGTGCGGCGGGGGGGTGGGGAGTGGGGGGCGAGGGTTCATCCACGGACTGTGTCGCTCAGCAGCTTTGGGACCTCTGGCCACAGCAGTCACGATGACACCTGACAAGTCCAGAGCTCTCGTAGTGTGCCAAGCATGAGGCGCGCAGTTCACAATGTCCTTTTATTTTATCCCCGTGTTAAAGCTTTGAGATGGGCGGAAGTGTTCTCCCTGTTTCACAGACGAGAACACTTAAGGAAAGCTAAAAGAACTTGGTGAAGGTCAAATAACTCTTCATAGTGCAGCTGGGATCGGAACCCAAAGGGTCAAGCTCTTACTGTTGAGTCCCAGCTCTTACGGTGACCCAAATACCAAGGGAGGTGCCTTTATTATTTAATTTTCTCTACAGCCCTGTGAAGTGTGTGTTATCCACACCAAACGGATGAGGTGGCTAAGGTTCCAAAACGTCTCAGTGGCTTATCCACGATCATGCCTCTAGGAAGTAGGCAATGCTTCCAGATGAGGGGGGGGGGGGGGGGGGGGGGGGCATGTGTTATGCTCCAACAGGTTTGCAAAATGCTGAGTCAAATCTAAACAAGATTGTTCTTCCTTCGTATTTTGATATTGTCTAACCATAGCATTTCGTAGAGTCTTTAACATCATACCGAAGGTGTACTGGGGATCTCCGGAAAGGATTTAATGGGCAGCCTTTCAAATGTCTTGGAGCATAAAGCTTTTTTTTGACACCCACCTATTAACACTCTTTTGTAGCAACGTTTCCCAGAATACGAGTTTGGAAAACACGACACTGTTTAAGGAGTAACACCTGCCAGATAAGGAGAGCGATAGAGACTTATTTGTTGTTGTTGCAGGTTAGGAAGTACTAACGAAGTGCCCCGGGTGCCGCTCAGGCAGGAGGAGCTGCCGTGGGCCTCAGGGGCCTGACCCCCAGACGTCGTTGGCTTCACCCAGCCGCTGCTGTCTCTCCTGAGCTCCGCAGCTCGCTGGCCCCCCCCCCCCCCCACCGCCAGGTTCTAATGCGGGCTCAAGTGTTTCACCAGGTAGCTTCTTGCTAAAGTCCAATAAAGTAAAACTCAGGGCCAACTTTAGAGTCAGCTCCGCCCTTAGTGCTGGCACTTAGCAGGTTGGACTCTTTGTAATAAGAGCTATAATTAATTCAGTGTTTAGTATGTACCAGGTTTAACACGGGTTGTTTCACTTAGTCCATCCCACAATCTGCTGTGTAGATACTGTTGTAGAAGCCTCCCAGATGGCCTCTCCGTGGTCCCTTCCCACACTGAATTGGGGGCCACCCTGGGTGACCGACAGAATACGGCAGTGGTGATGGTGTGTGATTTCCGAGAGTTGTCCTAAAGCCACTGTGGTTTCCATCTTGGTCTCGTGGGTTGCTTGCTCTGGTTGAAGCCAGCTGCCTTTTTGTGAATACACTCAGTCAACACCGGAGAGGTCCCCAGGGAGAGGGACCAACTCGCCTGCTGTGTGAGTCAGCCGTATTGGCAGAGGGGCCCTGGGCCCCAGTCACACTTTCAGGTGACCGAGGACCCCAGCTGACACCTGATTGCAACCTCCTAAGAGACCCGGAGCAACTCCCAAATTCCTGACCCACAGGGATAACTAAATTCAAATTAACTAAATTAAGGAAACCAAATTCGGGAGTGATTTGGAACTCTGAGTAATACAGACACTACTGCGACCCCCCATTTTTCAATCGAAGGAATGGAAGCTATTAGAGAGGTTAAGTTACTTACTCAAAGCCACAGCCAGAGTTTATGTGGCGGAGGTAGGATGTCGCAAAGGATGCTCTTTCTTATGTCCCAAAATGCTGCCCCAGAAGCGTGCTTCCGAATCCAGAAACTTATTTCTAGGTTCATTTATTTAGTGCGGGGATGTGATAATACGGCAGGTTTTGGAGTCCATTCTTTACCTCTCGTGAACTCCAGTTCCTCAGAGAGTAATATCAACTACCTGGTTGTGGCCGAGACAAGTTAATATACTTAAAGTTCAAGCAGATTCTAGGCACTGGATTCCTTCTTTAGCATCAGGCCGCACTTTGGTGGAGAGGAACACAGAAGGTTAGCGCAGCCAGTAATCTGTCATTCCCACCCTAGAAGGAATTAGCTCATCAGGATCCAGTCCTAACTGGCAGGAAACTGAGGAGAGCAAAAGGCAGGAAGACATAATTCTTGAGTATGGTTGCTTCGGGAGCAGGCAGGCTTGGATGGGTGCCCCAGGGGGTTTTTGGAACAGCTAGAGGGCATCATGGGAACCTGGAGAAGGCAGCAGTGGGGCCCAGGCACCTCGAGTGGGAAGGAACTTTTCTTCCCAAATTTACCTAAGGCCTGAAGTACCCCAATTCCATCACAGACATGGCTGTTATGTAAAGCGTCACCTTGAATAACTGTGGCTTCAGTTCCAGCCAGGAACTGAAAAAGGAGTGCAGTGATTCTCTACAAAGTTGGTTTTTAAAAATTAATTTAGAGGCAAAAGTCCTTAGCCCTAGATATAAATATCTTCAGAGATCTGCAGAAACCAAAGTCAAGGGTCTTGGTTTAGGTCACATAGCTAAATAGAAGTAGAGTTTGGGCTAGGACCCAAAAATGGATGCTGCAATCACTACGTTCGATCAAACCAACTTGTTTGGGGTTGAAAAGCGCATGTCATTTCTTCCAAGAAGCTTTTCCTCATCAACATTACCAAAGGTAGTCTGACAGACACTATCACTTTGTTAAGAAAAAAACTTTTAAACACCTGCTACGTGCCAGGCTAGGGATTTGGAAACAAACAAAATGTAAAACTCCTCCGCTTTTTCGAAGGTTACATTTAGAGATGTGTGTGTTTGTGTGTGTGTGCGGGGGGGGGGGCGCGCTGTAAGAACGATGATACAGTTATATAATAAGCCGAACGGGGATGAAGGAAAGCAAAAAAGGGCAGGAGCTAGAGACAGGGTTTGAGGGGCAGTTGGTGCAATTTATATGTAGAATGCTCGGAAACATTCTCACTGAAAAGGTAACATTTGAGCAACCCTTGAAGGAGGTGAGGGAGCAAGCCACGTGGTTATCTGGGGGGACAGCATACCACTAATGCACACATTACTAGGGGATTATTCTCCAGTTCTTTCATACTTGCAATTTTATTCTTCTGTCCCCTAGTAAATACTCAGGGGTGGATATTTCATCTGCTTTCTTTGGGTCTAATATAAGTGCCTTCTGAAGAATGTTATTTGTACCACAGGATTTTAATAAATGCTTATTGAATATTTTGGTTAAAGTCATTTTCTCACCATTGCCCTTTTTAGGCAAGAAATGAAGGGGAAAATCTACAGTAGTTCAGTACTCTGTCCAATAGTCTAAATTACTTAAAATGTACAAACCAACAGTTAGCTGTACTATCCAACGTTCTGGTTAGTATTTTTGCCTTCCATAAACATTGCATCTAAAAATGTTTGCAAAAGTCTTGGCTTCTCCTAAATTCAAAACAGGAAGCCCCTATAGTCTTCAAGCTGCCTTTATTCACCTCCAAACCTCAAAGTGGGACCTACCGTGAGTATTTTGTAATTATAATTTTTTTGTAAAATGAGTTCTGACACTTCTTGAAAATGGTTTCCTGCCTAAGCGAAGGACACCGTGTTATTCTTAATATTCTATGCCACCTAAATTGTAAGGTGTCTTGAATTCATAAGGACAGAACCATTCGCAGCCAATAACTTGTTCCTCTTTGATTTTTGCAAACAGTTACACTTCACAGAAACACGTTCCCATTTCCTGTTGAACCAGATTCTCAGTTTTCCTATCACCGAGACCCTGACCTTGTTTGATTCAGTGCTGTTCATACAGATACATAAGCTGTGCTTATTTTATTTGCTCTGAATTTTGTTTTGAAGAGGCAGACTGAAAATTAAAAAGAATTATAGCAGCAGTGAATATCATAATGACCCTGACAATGACGCTGTTGGGGAAAATGTAACAGAAAGTCAAAGTCAGAAGACAGTTAATGGTTGAGCGATGAGTTAACATCACACATATGAAATGGAGACAAGGCAACATCTTAATGAACTGGAGGGGCTGGGGTGTTAGGGCATAGAATTCTCTAAAGGGTAACTGAATTCAACCCAAACAGGGAAGAAAAATTTGTTGTAAGAGAAACAGAAGAGTTTACTGCTTTGACACCTGTGGACATGTAAATGCCTTTGAGGATGAATATTAGGATAACATGGATGTCACTGGTCATCGTTTTTTTTTCTTCTTCTAGTATTTCAGTGTATAGCTCCACACATTCTCTCATAGTCAGCCCTCAAATGTACTTATTAATGCCCTATTTACCAATGGGAAAGAAAAGTTCAGTCACACACCAACTCTCCTGCATCTTAATCATTTCAGGATGTCAGATATGGTAAAAGGGATTGTCTTAATTCTTTCTACAGTGCATATGGTACTACTTGAGCATCTGGAGAAGGAAAAGCAGCTGCTCACTCTGCATGTGAGAACTTTGGCAAATTCTTTACCATTCTGAACTTTACTTCCTTTAACTATAATACAGGGATAATAACATAAAACTTAGATGATGCTTAGGAACATAAAGAAAATAGTCAATTATATTAGCTAGGCTCTAGACAGTCTTTCAAACCCTCCACACGTATAAATTTACTTAATCCTAATAACAACCCTATAACATAGGTGTCATGGTTTCCAGAGGAGGGATAGAGGCACCAGGGGATCCAAGCCATTTGCTCGCAGCCACGCAATAGTGGAACTGGCTGCAAAGGCCACATACTCAACTTCCACTCTAGAATACTTCTCCAATAACGAATGTTAAGCACAAAGGCAGTGCTCAATCAATCGCGATTACTGCTGCTGTTGCTACAGAGAGGAGATAAATTCCTCACTGCAGCAGATTCAGACTGCGCCTGGGAATTCCCAAACCCGTTCAGGTGGGAAGAGAATCAGAACGGATGAAACAGAGACTTTAAAAGGAATTGTATCAGGTACAACATTTCCTTTTGGACCACATGTCCTATATCTACAACGGGACTCAACTAACTGGTCAACTCAATTAAAAAGAAAAGCGCTCTGTTAAATGAAAGTAGCAGTGCAAGCTAATTTCTTGTCTAAATCAATTGTTCCGTTCCATTTAAAACAATCAACCTATCAATTCCATGAGGCTCCAGCTTTCTTCCAAAGGTTTTGTGGTTCTTTGGGGTATAAAATGGAGTCAAAATACTGGTTTTGTTCCTTCAATCCATAAATGGACTTAGTAAACAGGTCTCATCATAGAAGTGGCCATTTTTACCTACGCATTTTTATGTTCAGAATCTGTTACGTTTGCTGATGTTTCCTTGTTGGGTATTGTCAGAGAGCCAGGGGAGGGCTTCATTCTTCTCACAGTGTCAGGGGGAGGTGACAAAAATGACAGTCAAGTAGAGTACTTTACTAAAGGTGTCAAAATATAGCAGTGAAGATATTCGATCATACTTCATGACTAGATGCCAGAATGCAAAAGCTATGCTCTCATTTTTATTATTTTGTGGGCCATTTTGATGCTAGGACAAAGGCGTGAAAAGTAATGACTACTTGAAGAAAAAGAAGAGAAATAAACTGAACTTATTTGTAAGGAAATAAAAATAAACCATTGGTTGAATCAGGACTAAGATGGATTTCATGAAACAAGAGAACTTGTGTAACAGGCTAATTGTGTGTGGGCAGTATAGCTAGTGGTTAGAACAAGGGGTTATTTGAATGAGTCTTTCAAATTCAAGCTCCGGCTCTGCCACTTACTTGCTAGGTACCACAGAGGTGTTAAATGTTGCTATTGTTAGCATTATTGGTAGACTTGTAGGAGTTATAATAAAACCATAAATTTGCCTGAGTTATAGTACTAATAATATAGGGATGAGAAAGGCAAAAAGCCAGTCAACAGGTAGTTTCCACCTTCTGCTACCATGAACAGTGCTGCAATGAGCATGCGTCAAGGTGGCTTTTCAAGATCCGTTTTACAGGCCACGGTACGTACAGCAGTTATCAAGCATGTGGTCTCCTCAATCAGACTACCTACCTCCCAGGGTTCCAATCCTGACTTGGTGCTTTACATTTGTTATCTTGTTTTTTTCTTACTATTATCCTACTGTTTTTACCTTGCTGTGATTATCCTATAATAAAGCTCCTATAGTAGTGGCACTATTATTAGTCCATGTTTTAAAGAAGAGAGGTGAGGTTCCTTGCTCAAGGACACACAGCTAGTAAGTGGCAGAGGCAGGATTTGAGCCCAGGTCTAGTTACACCTAAGTCTGTGCCCTTTGCCATTACTTGATTCTGCCTCACAGTGAGGGGAGAGTTTTGATGCAGTGAAGTAAGGTGGAAAAGTTAAGGGAGCAAGAACTGCTGGATAGAAGTGGATGCTGGGTACAGGTGCAGTTTCTCCAAATAGCCAAGGGAAGAGCAGCACTGGCCAGCAGATGCCCAATGGAAGGAAAAAGACACAACAATGGAGGCCAGCTTTGGAAACCTTCACCCTTTCCTTAGCTGCACCAGGGTTCAGCCCTGCAAAGCACGTCAACCCACTTACAACAGATTTCTCTCATTTAATTCAGCTACACTGGGCCCCATCTCAACTGAGGAAGCGATTTGGTCTGCTACAAACACCCATAGAACTTTCTACCACATTCGGGAAAATCTACCGGCCCGCCCCCCCCCGCCCCCAACCCCCCCCTCTCCACCACCAAAAAAGAGAAGAGAGGCACAGAGTTTATTAAATTTCTTTCAGGCTCCCTGCCTGATTCTCTCTCCTGCTGCCTAACTCGTTTTAATTTCTCCCAAGGAAGCCCATGGGTATGTGCTGATTTGCTTGGCTACAGTCACGGGCACTTCTTAGAAAAACAAAGCCAAGAAGAACTCTAAGGCTCCCGTGACTTGCACCATCAGCCAATGGTTGTTTTATTAAGTGCTGATTCCTCCTGTGGAGCTGAGTTAATGGAGATGGGGAAAAAAAGTCAGGGCCAAAACAAGGAACCATTCAGATGTAGTATTCAAAACAGCAAGGTAACAGAGAGTGTCTGTACCAAGCCCCGTGGGGCCAAGTTCTGTATGAATGAAGGGGGCATGGAGGTTCCACACCCACCCAGTGGAGCTATTCACGGAGACCGAGCACGAGGGAAAAGACCTATTACTCATGGCCTCCATGCCCAGCCAGCTCAAAATTGTTCCCTAGGAGAGTTTCTTGCATTTTGTCCAATTTCATTCTAAAATCTGAGTCTTACCAAGAATTGTGTTGGTAATAACATGTTGTGTTCTTGGGTGTTGGTTTGCTTCTCCTCCACCTTTTTGAAGAAAAGGAGGATTGTAGAGACTTGAAAACAAGATACACATCAGAAAATAAAGGCTCAAATTAAGAACCTTGCGAAATGTGGAACAAAATACGAATTGGAAGGGGAACTGAAAGCGTTATAAATCATGGCTATCAGAACAAAACATCACTATTAATGACACATACTTGTGGCAATGAAATCTAGATCTGCAACTCACTAGATTTCTCCCTCCTGAGAGACTCCTTGTGTGCCCAGACGTGGTGTGAGTGGGAGTGCGTGTATGTGTGTGGGAGTGGGTATATGTTTTAAAAGGAATAAGCCGAAGAGAAAGAGGCAGCCTATGAAGCAGCAACTGGGGAAAATGGCAAAACGAGGAGTGATGGATAAAGTAGCCAAACCAAGAGCCTGCTGCTGAAATTACAACCAGATTGCCTCTGAAAAGCAAATAAACTTGAACAAATAAACCCCTGTGGCAGATTAGCTTTCATAAGCCTACCTGCAAGACACTGTCCAGACCCCTCCTTCCAGACGAAAGGCGAACGGCTAAGAGGAGGGAGGGGTGGTGTGTTCAGTGACTGCAGGAGCAGGGAGGCCCTGAGCTGTCCCCAAGGGGCCTGCTCATCACGGGTGGAATGACACAGGCGAAGACCGCTGGTGAGGCCTGGAAACAAGTGGCAGTTCAGGAAACAGGGAAACCAGAGATGCTAAGGCGCGTTCTCTTGGGATACTTGGGGATGGGAATGTGAAAGCCAGCCGGAGGAGGCTAGGCCAGCAGGGAGACGGGGAGCAAACGTGCTGACATCTGACATGTATTAGCAGCACCCAGATGCTCCGTGACTAAAATGAAGGCTGCTCGGCGCTTATGGATTTCCACATCACAGCGGCAGATTCCGGGAGAGCGTTCTCGGAATCAGGTGGACATATGGCAGTGTACCCTGCGCCTGCTGCCTCGGATATTCTGAGACAGCAGCAACTCCAGAAAAAAAAAAAAAGAATAAATGGATATAAGACTGTGCCAAACTCCACTCTACTCTGGGTGGGGATGGTATTAATTCAACCACATAGATCCCTATGTAGAGTTCAATCTTGGGCCCTTCTCGTGAATCAGAGGAATCTTTAAAAAAATAAACTTTACATATTTATTTTTATTTAGAGAGAGGGGAAGAGAGGGAGAGAACCATCGATGTGAGGAACATCAATCCATTGCTTTCCATGCTTGCCCTGACCAGAGACTGAACCTGCCAGCCAGGCATGTGCCCTGACTGGGAATCAAACATGTGACCTTTTCAGTTTGCAGGATAACTCCCAACCAACTGAACCACCCCAGCCATGTTAAGAGGAATTTTAATAATGATCCACTGCTAATCTTTATTATTGCTTCTTGCATGCCAAGCTCATTATTTGCGTTTTCTTATGATACTGCACAGCTACCCATTATTACCATCCACTTCTATCATGCATAGCTGTTGGGTAAGCAGCCAAGTGACTGCAGCCCGGACCAGGCAGAGGATGGATCTAAACAGCAGGCCCTGCTCACTAACAGCAGGTCCTAGCCAGCTCACCACCCAGCTCAAAGCACTGAGGTCCTGAACTCAGTTAGTTAAGAGATTACCCAGGTCTTTGTAGTGGCGAAGGATACAGGAAAGGATTCAAATCTAATTACATGGCTGCCAATCACGCAGGATCTAGCCATCTGATGACTCAAATGAAAAGGTTTTTTATTCTTCTAATGTTGCTGCATAAACATGCTCTACTCTGCTTTTTTGAGACACAGGTGGATAGCTGAGGGTTATGCAAAAGAGCCACTTTCAGGGCTGTTCCTTGTGGTCAGAGAGAATTTATCCATCTCTCCCACCCCCAAAGCCCCTGCAGTTCTGAACAAGGAGAAGTGACATTTGGAATGATACACTGAGGCCCTGCTGAATCCGGGAGTGCCTTCCTCATCACTAAGGACTCATCATTGAATAAATTTAAATTATGTTTGGCCTAGTTTTCTGTTAACCAGTTTTATTGCATGCATTCTAATTCTGAGAAAATTGGATGACTATGTATGGTATCCATGGCAACCTTCACTTAAATAGAATATGAAATTAACCAGACTACTCTGTGCCTCTGACATTCTAGATAAATGGAGTTAACCACAGACAGAGTCATGTTGGCACTCTTTTCAAGCAATATTGCGAATTCTATGCCTATAAGATGCAAGAAAGGGTCAGATTGTTTCCTTTGTAACCACACTTGGATTGACAACCATTGCAGAGCCCATCTGAGCCCTGGTTTCCCCCTTTCAGAATTGCAGGCATTGGTTGGTTAGCTCTCTAATTGTTCCTCTGCCCCTGATTTTCATCAACTTGATCCAGAATTTTTATTCCCCTTCCTCCATTTAGTGGCATGACAGTTGAAAATAACCTGTTTCTATTTTACTAGTGTTTGTCCTTGATTAAAAAAGATTAAAAAAAAGAATAGATTTTGTTTTTTACAGCCTTTTTGAGCAGAAATGACTGCGTTCTCTCCCCATCCCCTCGGTGTCCCCTATTACTAGCACACTGCGATGGTGTGGTACACAGCGTGAACCTACACGGATACATCATTAGTAACTAAAGTCCAGGGTTTATGTAGGGTTTACTCTTGGTTCTCTATGTTCTGTGAGTTTTGATAAATGTATAATGACTTGTATCTGTTCGTGTAGGCACCTCGTTAGGTATTAACAAAGAGAAGGGAGAAAACTGGCTGAGCCCGATTAAGTCGGGAAACTACAGTTTCACAGACAGTCCAGGGAACAGCCCACGTTGCTCTGCCAAGCAGATTAATGTCCAAGGGGGCAGGAGAGACTGGCTTTCCAATCACCCCAGGGAACAACTGGCACCCTCCCTAGTAAAAGGGGAGGAAGAAGATGTCCAGGGAGCAGTTATTCACTAAGTACATGCCCAGTAGGAGCCCTAGTAACCATCCGAAAGAGGATGAGAAAAATCTGGGGAAATCTGGGGAAAAGATCTGATAGGATGAGGACACAAGCTGGGAAAAGCCACAAAAGAGACTAGGCAGTTTGAAAGAAAGCCTGCTCCCCCACAAGCCCAAGAAAATAAACAGAAACTGAGTTTGATCGCAGCCCAGGTGCCATCAAGCCTCGGAGGCAGAAGTGCAGATGGAATGAGGCCAGAGAAGTTCAGTAACTTGACCAAGGTCAGCCTCAGGGGCTGGGTGATGCAGCTCTGGGTCCTGTTGGGCCTCTTGGGCCTGCTGGGACCAAGTGCAGGCCCGCAGCCCTGGAAGCTGGACTTCTCCTACAGCAAAGCAGAGAGGAACCACTTGGTTGTGGATGAGACACTGGGCGTGGTGCACCTGGGGTCAGATCGACAGCAACGGCCACCCGCTCCTGCTGCTGGACCCACCAGGGAAGCGCCTTGGCAAGTGTGGCAGCCTTTGAAAGGCGCTCTCGTAAGTCCTGCCCCTATCGTTCAAATCCCCCTTTGAGAGTGTCCCTGAACTCCTTTCCTGCGGCACTGTTGAAGAAACTGTTTCCAGACCTGTCCGGCAGACCTGCCTTGGTACCAGTCTTCCTCCGATACCATCCACTATTGTAGTATCATGCAGAATGGGTTCACTGTCATAAAAGTCCTCTGTGCTCCACTAACCATTCTTCCCTCCTCTCCAGTCCTGGGCAGCCACAGAACTTTTCACTGTCTATATTTGTGCCTTCTCCAGAATGTCGCGTAGCTGTGATCAGACAGTGTGTAGTCTTTAGACTGGCTTCCTGCACTTAGTTATATGCAATTAAGTTTTCTCCTTGTCTTTTCATTGCCTTTCACTTTTTAACAAACATGTAAACATATATGTTTCTACCAAAATAAAAACTTAGTATCTATCACCCACCCTGTTTTCCTACTACAAAGCAATGCAGATGCTTACTTCTGTTTTCCTTCATATCTGCTACCTACAACCCAGGTTTTGATAACATGTTGATTCAAGATAGGTATTAAAATTTTTAGTATTATATTATACCTTTTCTATTGGACAAATCTTCTTTTTTAAAAAAAAGGTTTTATTTATTTATGTTTAGAGAGAGGGGAAGGGAGAGAGAAAGAGAGAGAGAAACATCAATGTGTGGTTGACTCCCACGCAGGTCTCCTACTGGGGACCTGGCCTGCAACCCAGGCATGTGCCCTGACTGGGAATCGAACCGGCGACCCTTTGGTTCACTGGCCAGTGTGCAATCCACTGAGCTACACCAGCCAGGGCTGGACAACTCTTTTCTTAATATATGAAGCCTTACCATTCTATTGCTATCGATTGGTTAGATTTAACTCTATGTGTCACTGTTATTTCACTCCTCACTGCTTTTTGTATACAACATCTTCCCCTTTATTAGATTCTTTGACCTCTAATTTCTAGGGCCCTCTTTAGGGCTGGACAAGCACAGGTAGATCAGATGGGACAGGAACTCCTTCTACTCTTGGAGTTCCACTGAGAGGCAGCCAGACTTCTAACTTCACCACTCTTGGGGCTGCCTCTGAAACACTGGACTGCCCCACTTGGCATATATTTAGCAAGCATGTATTATGTAATTGCTACATGCTAACACTGTGCTTCACGAGAAGCACATGTCACTGGAATTCTGTCATCAAGAATGTTCTGTTTCCACTGGTGTGGATGGGAGACTAGGGCAGAAGGCACAGGATGCTGGTAATTGGTGTCTAAGACTACTCTCTTGAGTCAGAAACTATAGAGATCAATTCAAGGTAATTAACCAACAGTAACCATTAACATCTATTGTGAACGGCAGAGAGTCTTCAGAACTCTCTGTATTGTCTCATCTAATTCTCATTACAACTTTCAGAGGCGGGGACTATTATTCACACGAGGAAACCAAAGCGCAGAGAAATCAAGTCACTGCCCATAGGTCAGAGAGTTAGTGAATTGTAGAGTTTGGATTCCAATTTGAACAATAGCCCCAAGTACTGGTCCCAGGCAGGGGATTAAAGATAGTTCCTTAGTGCCGAGTCTCTCCTGGCCCCGATCTGTCCTCTGACACTATTCTTGCTATATTCCTATGAAAAATTCTGCTCTGTCTTTTTCTTCTCTTCTTCTGGCAAAATGTGAAGATCAGGGCACATATATTCTGAGTTCCAAACGAATAATGCAATCAAGAGATGCTTTAGAAAAGGGGCTGAAATACATGCTTCCTCGCCTGAATCTCCTCACAGTGCTCTGACTATGGTAGTGAAGTGAAGTCAAAGCTGGACTCCGGGCCGGGGAGCTCAGCTCCTGGCTGTGCCCCGTAGCGCTGGGAGGGCCCTCTGGGCCCAGCGCTTTACTCTTTGCCCTGCATTTCTGCATCTCCAAGAGGGGGAATGTGTATAGCAGCAACACCTCTCTCTGAGGCACCCGGAGCCCTAATGACATACGGAGGCCTGTCCATCAGAGCTCGGGAAATGGGTGTGCAGTCTGAATCCTTTGCTTCTAAATTGTTTAATGTGTGTGACCCAGTGAAAGGCAAGAAAGCCAGGAACCACAGTCCAGGGTTTGAAACACAACATATAATCTAAACCTTCCAGCATATAATCTGTCAGGGCAGAGACTTGTGTCTCTTTTGCTCACTGATATATCCCACATGCCTACGACAGTGCCTGGCCCAATGTAAGAGCTCACTAAATATTTGTTGGATTAAAAGGAAAGTTCACATAGCAGTGTAAAGATATATTTCAGTGCTTTCAAAACCTAGGTCTCAAATGCGGTTACTGAGGGTGGTCCAGCCTTGGCGGGGCAATCAGGCAGAACCTATCCAAGTTTCAAACACACTCATACACCTTTGCAGGTGAGATGTAAATGTCCACCCTTCAACTATTCGATGAGATACTTTTACAACTCATCTGCATGTTACGGGGCCTGCATACAGAGCAGCCACCATCATTAACTGAGTATGTCCATGGTGTGAAGCCGTGGCTGAGAGCACACCTCGAAGCAGATGGCCTGGATTTCAACCCTGGCTCTATCAAAAACCAGCCTGTGTGACCTTCCTAAGTTACTTACCCTTTCCTCTTCCTCGCCTACAGAATACAGATGGTAACAGCACCTGTCTCATACTGTTGTCAAGAGCACTGAAGGGATTCATATACGTAGATGTGTAGAGTAGTGCCTGCTAGACAGTTGGGGACATGCTCATTTTTTTTACTCGTGGGGACTTTGGAGGCTCTATAATAGCTGAAGTTTAGGGAAGGCAAATAGCAAAGGCTAGGAGAAGCCAATCAGCTGGAGGACCGGGACTCGAGCCCTTGTTTGTCGGCCCCGGTGCCCGTGAGCCTACCTGTCTCACTCCCCAGTGACCACATGTATGACCAACACGTTCTCCTTGACTTACGAAGTGGTTTTGTACCGACCGATGTTTTCCAAGCCCTCGGCCCTAATGCACGTCATAGCCACCCTGTCTGCAGCCGTGAAAACACGGGCCCTCTTCCTCGGATAATCTTGCTCCCCTCCATAAGGTGCCCAGAGCTTGCAGCCTCAGGGGGCAGACCTCACCTGGTGACATAACAAGGTATCCCAAGGGTCCACATAAAAACCAGCCCTCCCTCAGCCTGGCCCCCAAACCTGAATTTCTGCCTTGCATAATCCTATTCTTTATTTTCCTTGACTCATTTTTCATTTAAATTTGCTTCCTCTAACAGTATCATTTCCATCTTTGAAAAAAATTTGAAATCCTTTCTCTGGGACAATGTGGGCTATGAATACATTGATTATCTTTTGAGCTGGGGGTTGGGGGTTGGATAGTCCTGAGGGGTGGGAGGAGACCTAGACCAGGCCTCTGCCTCAGCCCTGGAGGTGGCTGGCTTTTGGGCAGAAGGGCTGGAGAGCAGAGTCTGGATAATCGAATTCTCAGTGCTGACACCTGTTTCTCCCAAGAGCGAGGGCTCCCTGAGACTTCATGCAGCTCCGTGCCCTCCCCACCCCTTGCCATCATACTCCTCCAGGCTCTAAGCACTCTGACTTGGCCTATTTTCAAGGGATAATCCACAAGCCATTACTGAGTGACTGCTGTGTGCAGAGATGGGGCTGGAGAACCCCGTGGGGGAGGGAGAGGGGCCGTGGCAGAAGGCCGCAGGAGCCTGCACTCCTGGAGCCCGCAGTCCTGGTGCAGACAGCAACCACGCCAGTGAGGGCAACAGGAACAGCACGGCCAGGGGGCCGTCTGTGGACCAGCAGGGCCGGCCCTGTTTCAGCCCGCAAGCACATCCTGGTAGGATATGCCATCCCGATTTTCAGGTGAAGTGTCCTGGGGGCAAGAGGAGAAGACACAAGCAAAGCACGCGTTCCGCTCCTCAGAACCCAGTGGGGTCCCTCAAGGGGAATTTCCTCAGTCGGCACAGTTCTGAGGTGGACTTTCACTTCTGTCATTAGAGTCGCTGCTCAGTTCTCTCTTGGTTACATCACTGGAAATCTGTCTGCAGTTATTTCCTCATCAGCGACAGAGAGCCTGGGGTGTGCAGGCCACAGGCCGCACTGGGGCGGATGCTGTGGCCATGCATGGGGTCTCCTGACCCAACTCCCCACTTGGGCGGAGATGACACTCAGGCCTAGCCGAGCCCTGGGCTTGATCAAGGTCAAACAACTAGAACGACCCCAGAGTGCGCCTTGAATCTTCTAATTCCCAGGGCAGGGATCATGGAAAATCAACAGTGCTTCCACTAAGATGATTTTACTGCCTTTTAGTCAGACGGAAGTACCCTGTTCTGTTCTATTTTTCCCTCTGTCCCAAATCTTGCAGCGCAGATCTGCTCTTCCATGAGTATTCACTGAGCATATCTACGCTCCCAGCACTTGTGAGACTGCGAGAGCTACAAAGATTCAGAGACTCGGGCGTTGTCTCCATGGAAAACCGTGGGGACAGATCAGACCAGCCCACGAGACCAAGATAGTCCAGACCCAGGTCTGACTCTGAGGACAGCCCCAGCCACAGGGCAGACTGGATCCTGAGGGGGAATTTAGAAGTTTTGTGTCATACTGGAAGGAATTAGGTGAGAATAGCAAATGCTGGTTCACATTTTTGTTGTTTTTTTCCAACTGGGCAAATTTTCCATCCACTTCTGGTTTTACACTGAACGCAAGTGACATCGCCAAGAAAGGGAGGATGTGCTACCTTCGATCAGGAGGCCACTCCATGGGTCTGAGTGGAGGGAGGGTACACAGCCCAGGATCCCGGGACAGCTGCTTCTCACAACCTTCCACATTATTGGGCATTGAGATTCCTCAAGACGATAATTGGGCTTTTGGGGTCTACTTGGGTCCTCTTGGCACTGGGATGCTGGCTAAAATAGCTCAGGCCATAAAAATACCAGAATGAAAATACTTCTAACAACCGCACATCCACATGTTCCATGCAAAGGCTATTAAATCCTCCAAATTACACCAGTGTTGCTCTTCAAGGCCACAAGAGCACACAGCTGAATGGAAAAGGAAGGGATATTTTCAGGGTGAATTCAGCACCAATCATTCTAAGCATTCATTTGTCCTCCTAAAAATGTCTCTTTAAGCCCTTCAAAATAATTTATAAAGGTTGACTCCCCTTTTAAATGGCTTTACCAGGCCAAAGTAAGGCATGGTTTTTACATATTGCCTTTCTCAATACGACTAATCAAATCTCTGGTTAGGTGAGAGGCGGTCTAGTAACATTTGCTGGTTGTGACCTATTCATTCTACTGTAGAGTTTCTCCGCCATCCCTCTAGTCCAAACCACTGCCATGTTTAGCCTAGACTCCCAACGAGCATCTTAACGGAATTGCCTACCCTCCGTTTTTCTTCTCGCGTCCATTCTACACAAGATACAAGTCTAGTTTTTCCTAAACGCACACCTGGCTCTGGCTCTCTCCACGCTTAATCACCTCAGTGGCCCCCCATTGCCTTTAAGCTCAAACATTTCCCCCAGATTTACCAATCCCACAGTGCTCTGAACCCCACCTGATCTCTCTGGTCTCATCTCGCACATTTCTAGTTGGGAGGGTGGGAGTGGGTAGATACAAGTTAATGATTTCTAGAGGCCCCTCCCGCACACAGTCTCACCTTCAGGGCCCTGGAATGTGTGATTTGCAGCCCTGCTTCACAGTCCTCCGAGGTACCTCCTGTTCACTCAGGAGGTGTTGCAAAATCTCAGGAATGTTCCTTCAGCAAAATTACGTTTAATTTACTTTTAATAGGTGCTCGTGCATATAAAAGCACATTTCAATTAATTTGTAAATATACTTGAGCATCTACAAGTCCCTTCAGACTTTATATGAGTCGAATAGACTCTCGATTTCTCCCCTGAAAGCTATACCTTTTCCAGCCTTTTCATCTTGGGAAATGGCACGACCATTCACTCAGCTGTGCAAGCCCAAGACTTGAGTGACACCCTTATCTTCTCCCTTGCCATCACCCTGGTCAGCTGGACTCGTTAATTCTATTTTCAGGACACATCTCCAGGCGGTCTGCCTCTCTCCACCTCCAAGCTTCCACTCCAGTTCAACTCACCATCCTCTCTCTCCTGGATCTGTAGGTAGCCTCCCCACCGGACTCACAGCTGCCTGTCTTGCTCTCTCACAATCTAGTCTCAGTCCCACAGTCAGCATCGCCGTTTCAGATAGAAATATGACCTTGATTAACCTCTGTTTGAAATCTTTCAATTGCTTTCCACTGTATTTAGAAAAAAAATCCAAACCCCTTACCATGCCTTCCAAGCCAGGGTGGATCTAGCCCCTGCTTACCTTTCTCTTCTCATCTAGTACCCCTCATGTGTGGCCACAGAGCCACAGCCTTATCCTGATCTTCATCTTCCGCTCTTCTAAAAGTCTGATCTCATTCCTGCCTTGGGGCATTAGCATTTGCTGTATCTTTTGTCAAAAATGCTCTTTTATGATTTTTGTATTGGTGACTCCTTATTAGCCCTCACCGTACTTTTCAGAGAAGCCTTCCCTGATAACAGTCTGTACAAAATAAAAAATAGCCCCCTTTCCCATCTATCCTATGGCCCCCTGCAACTTTCCTTTGCAGGCAGATCACAAACTAAACGAAGTTACGAGTTTGCTAGAGCTGACATGACAAAGTACTACAGACCGGGTGCCTAGAGGTTCAAGATCAGGGCGCCAGCAGGATTGGTTCCATCCGAGCGAGGTGAGGGAGAGCTGCTCCCCAGCACCTGGGGGTTTGCTGGCAGTCTTTGGTGTTCCTTACCTCTGCTGCATCACCCTGATCTTCGGCTTCAGCTTCACAGGGTGTTATCCCTCTGTTTCCAAATTTCCCTTTTTTATAAGCTGAATGAGTGCCTCCTCTCCCCCACTCCAGAATGACCGCATCTTAACGAATTGCATCTACAAAACCCAGTTTCCAAATAAGGTTCTGTTGCGAAGTGGCAGGGCTTAGGGCTTCAACCACGATTTTGGGGGAGACACAGTTCAGCCCATAACAGAGATCTGTACTTATTTATTGTCTGCTCCAGTGGACGGTAAGAGTTGTCTGGAGGACAGAGTTGCTATTCGCCTTGTCCGCACTGCTGTATCCGCTGCACTGAGAACAGTGCTCAGCATGGAGGCGCTCAGTAAGTCATCCTTACTAGACAGTAGTGACGGCCGCGCACCTTGGTGAACGTACTGAAATCCGCTGAGTTGTGCGTTTCACGACTTACGTATGGAATTTATGACATGTGAAACATATCTCAACAATCAACGATTCCTGCATGAATGCATATATTAATGATTATTTATTGGCTAACTATTTTTCCTGGGACCCAGTCCTGCTCTCTGTAATACGTCCTCACTCTCCAGAGGGTTAATGACATTAACCTTTTTGAGAATCTGACGAACATTTCTCTCCTGGAAAATGCCAAGAGGCATGCGTTTGGGCGCTCGTACACCTGCTCCCACACTTTCTAGATCACTCCAGAGTCCGTGGGCATCCTGAGCGGCGCTGTTTCCGTGGACCAAAGTAATGGTGTCTGCATTAGAAGATCTTACCGAACACCCTTCTAGGTCTGAAAATTACAGGAGTCCAGACACCCGTGCTCTGCAAAGCACAGGAGATCTAGAGGGAAAGTGAAATACTTTGCCTTTGCTTACTAGGAGCTTATAGTCCACTTGGAGAGAGAAAAAACATATACTACAAAACCAGGGGGAGAAGTCCAAACACTTCAGAGAAAGGGTTCATGCAGACTCTTGGGTTGAAAGTACCCCTGACTAGGCTTTCCATTGGCATACTGACGAAAGAAAATATGAAAGAGAGAGAGAGAGAGCATGCAAGCTTTGAGAACTAGTATAATTAATAAAAAAAATGGGTTTGAGAACTAGTATAATCAATAAAAAATGGATTTGCCATAATAAATGGAATAAAAAATCTCATCAATGTTTGAAATAAAAGCTTTTATGACTTTGTGACTTTTATTACTTTCTTTTAAAAACCTGTTCGTGTCAGATAGCTTCTTTAAACAAGAAATACTAACAACGGTTTCTGATGCCATAGGAATGGTTGTGAAGCAATGGAATTTATTTCTGCTGCTCTCGGCACCCAGGCAGGCCCCCTTCGCCAAGTTGTGAAGAAGGTGCTTTCTACAGGTGCCTCCACTCACACCCAAATAGATAACAAGAGGCGATGGCCTCACGGGGAAGGGGGGGCAGCTAGAATCTGTGTAAATGCAGAGAAGACAGCTCTCAGGTGCAGAACCCGTGAAACTGGGGGAACCGCGTTGAGGGCGATCTCTTTCCTTTTAAAGTGATTCTGCCCCGTACCTATCCCATTAAGGACACTTTAGGAGCCCTGAATACAAAGCTGAAATAGAAGAAGGCCTTTCTGGGAAGGGCTGTTTTAAGTTCTCCAGTGGTTTATCACATGGGTTTAAGGGGGCGAGATCACTGGCCTCGAAAGTATTTTCTTATGCCACCAGCATCACCATAAGTAAAGAGCAAAGCCTTCCACTAAAAATAAAAATGGCACGAGAGTAAAGGAGATGAGGTGATGGGAGAAGGAAGTAAGTCAAAGAGGAAGGAAAGGAGCAGAAAAGAAGGCAGAAGGTAGAATGTAGCTTTGTTGTTTAGTTTTGTTTTTTTTTAAGATTTTATTTTTTATTTTTATTTTTTATTTTTAGAGAGAGGGGAAGGAAGGGAGACAGAGAGGGACAGAAACATCAATGTGTGGTTGCCTCTCACATGGTCCTCACTGGGGACCCGGCCCGCAGCCCAGGCACGTGCCCTGACTGGGAATCGAACCGGGACCGTTTGGTTCCCAGCCCGCGCTCAATCCACTGAGCCATGCCAGCCAGGGCAAGTTTTTATATCCATTAATTTAAATACAAAACCTTCTGTACAACTTGACCGTGGAATGACTGGGTGAACAATTGCTACATTGCTGAAGTTTGTATTTCAAATCATCATATACACTAACCAAATACAGTCTCTTGCTAAGGAAGTCTTTGTGAGCCAAAAGTCACCACGTCCTACAAAGATTGTATTTTAGGGGCAGAAACTCTAGTGTTTTGGAGCCACCTGTACCAGCCTTAAAGAATTGATTGTTAAATTTTCAGGAATTTTGCAAGCCAGTTGACATTCTGCTGGTAGCTTGAAATAGTCCACGGTGAGGGGATTTACACCACAGGAAATGCTACAGAACAAGGCTCCCCGCCACCGCCACCACAGCTGGTTGGGCAACATTTGTCAGCACTGGCTTTAGATATGAATTTACAGTTCTAACTGCAATGATCCAAGCCAAAGCACAACCCTATCACCAACCAATACTGAACAAGCACAGATACTTCTGGAGAAGGAACTTAGAACTCATCGTAAAGACCGTCATTCAAGCAGTCAACAAACACTGACGGAATACCTAGGTTAGGGCTAAAGGGCCATGAAGGCATCTGATAGAGATCCCAGGCATTGAGGATCTTATAATTCATTTGGGGAGACAGGCTGGGCGCACATGCAATAATTATGGGAGAGTACAAAGCAAAGTATAATTACATGTAAGATTGTCTTGTAAAGACTGAGTGCAGCAGAGTTCAGAGAACACAGGGTGGTTAAAGAAAATTGTGCAAACGTTTGTTCTCTGTTAATTTAAAAGAGTCACAGATAAACCAGCTTCATCCTAGCAGGATGTTTGGTTTGCAGCAAAGGGATCTTCAGATAATTGTTAAAAACACTGTGAGTTTCCTTTCCTCTTACTTAATATTACTATCACTCATGAAATATATTATCGGCACAGAGATACCATTGTTCTTTGTCATAGATGGTGACATCTCTGGTGTGTGGCTATTCATTTGTTTCTCGCCTCTTGATCAATGGACCAGCCTCTTTTTGAAAGAGTTCACTGCCCTTGGGCCCAGAGCTGAAGCCATTTGAGGGGGCCGCTTATGTGTGAATGCCCTGAGTTTGCATCCAGGCTCTGCAACTCTTTAGTGATGTGACCTTAGGCAAGTTATTCAACTCTCTGTGTCTCAACTCTCTCCTCTGTAAGAGGAGGAAAACAGTCGTATCTGTCTCACTGGATTGAAATGGTTTAATTCATACAAAGCCCTTTGAACAGGGCTAAGCATGTAGCAAGCACCATATTCATTATTACTGTTATTGTTTGCTGAGCCCATGCCCAGCCCTGCCACGTGGGTTTCGTGACCTTGTGCAAGTCACTCTCGGTTTGGAAACCTTGGTTTTCACAGCTGTAGGACTGGAATGATCCTCTCTGCTTCCCTGCGGGACTAGTGTGAGGACTGCAGGAAAGAGTGTCTGTGAAAGCTCTCAGCCAACTGGAAAGTCCTGTACAGATGTGAGCCGTCAGGGCCGGCGCTAAACTTCTGTGCTCAGAATTAGCCCCTGGGTTCTCGGTCTCATCGCGCTCGCAGGGTTGCTGTGGTTTCCAGAATTCCATTGCTGTGTTCCCAGTGCACCTCGGAAAGGCTTCCTGTGCCTTTCAATTGTTTCCTCTGCCTACGTTTTGCGCGAGAACATCATATAAATGTCCTCCAAGCGTCTCCTCCAAGAGATCAAGTCACTGTTTGCAATCTACCTGCTCCCCTCACGTCAGAGCACAAGCTCCCTGGGGCAGATATTGCTTATCTGTTTCATTCATGGCCCGGCCCCAAGTGTCTAGACAGGAGCGGTATGTGAGAGGTACTCCATGCACATTTCTGGCAAGAAGTGCTGCTACTATCCTCAGTTCACACTTCCTTCAAATTGGAAAAGGGAACTGAGAGACATCTCCATAGGAATGAATCAGTGTACTGTAGGCATCCCGAAATGAGCCAGACAGTCCATTGGTCAGCCGACACTCAGCACCATGTGCGTACAAGCCACCCTGCCAGGTCCTCTGGCTGAAAGGCAGGCGCGGACGAGAAGGTATGGTCTCTGTTCATTTCAAGATTTTTTTTTTTTTGAAAGAAGCTGCCTAACTTGAGATCTGGTAAACCTCATTATCTCACCCTAGTTCCACATCCCGATCCTGACCTGCCTGTCACTGACACCAGCTCCCAGAAGTGGGTGTTCATCTTGATCTAGAAGAACCACGAGGAACTAGTTTCCAAAGAACCATCTGTTCACCATTTATTTGCTAGAGTTTTCCATTTGGGAACCAGATATGAACCAAGAAAGAACCTTTTGCCTCACTCCAAAGGGCTTAGAAAAGCCTCTGTCATTTCCACATTAAATAAGAGGGGTGGGCAGGGAGAGCGATGCTTGAATCTAAACCTGGAAAAAGCTAAATTGGCTTCTGGAATCCTGCAGGTGGGTAGTCCTCAGGTAGAACAGCAAACCTTAGCCCCTGTGCAACTCACATGCCATGATTTTCAGGGGAGGTGCAAAGATTTAAGGGACTTTTACATAGATAATCCTCCTTTAAAAAATTACCAGCATTCAGAGAAAAAAAAAAAGACTAAAAAAGTGTTTTCTTGGCTATATTTCTTATAGTGACTGTGAAAATCCATGAAGGAGGAAAACTGGCCAGGCATTTTTTTTTTTTTTTTGAGGTTATGAAAGCCTCGCATTTTTATAGTTTTGGAAATCCTTGGAGTTTAACTTTGAACCTTAACCAAGAAAAATTATATCTTATAAACAATGGCATTTGTTGATTGGATGAAGGACTAGATCAATATTGGTCTTGGCAACCCATTTTGGCTGCAGTTGCCTGCAGAAATATGCTAGTTGTGGTGTTAAAAAATTATGTCAGTTCCTCACCATGTGCCTCTTTTCCTTGGAGTTTTGCCTGAGAATTAGTTTCCAAAGATACTTCCAGAAGTTAACCTAGAGCCTGCCCTCAGCAGCAAAGGAAGTTACACATAAACTCTCGAAAAGCAGCCCGCCACGGTGAGCTCCTGGGAGGGACGGAGGAAGAAACCTCGACCTTTTGGAGAAAACGAATGAGAAGAAACTTCTCCTTCCACAGGGCGGTCACGTTCCCTCTCACGGCTGAGTTTTTCACTGAGACTCATCACACTGAGGGAGAAAAAAAACACCAAACTAACAAAAATAAATCAGTGTTGGTAAGTGAAAACCATTGCTTTGAAAGAAAATAATCATATCGCAGCCACGATAGAGCTGTCTACAATAAAGTGTCTTAAATCCTTCCATTTTGGTGGGGAAGCTGTGGCAGTTGGGATGTTTAAGGAGGGAAGTAGGAAAGCTTTCAGTGTTTTTTTAGAGTATCGTATTATCGATTTATTTTGGGCATAAGACTGTGCCACATGTTTACTTATGCATGCATTTATGAAGAAAGTATGCATCTATTATATCAACTTCACTCAACTCAGCAGATTGAGTTGGGTTATTTATCCTCATCCTTTGGAACTTTGTTCTGGATTTTCAGTGTAATAGCTAGAGCAATGCCTACTGTGAAAGGGGGGCAACTGGAAGAGCTGAGAAGGAGTCCCGCATCATCGCCCCCGAGTCTGACTCCAGGACTGTAGCTGCTAATCCAGCCTCGTTTGCTGTAGGTGGTCTACACTGTGAAGAGCACGGGGTGACGTCCTCTACATTAATAGTGGCTTGTGAGAGATGGCACAGGGCTGAGACTGCCACCATCTCCCTTCTCCTTGAGAAAGATAAGGGCACACCTGCCACAGCCTGAGAAAGACTGAGCCAGGAGCTGAGACTGCATGCCCCCTCCGAGGACTTGTAGACTGACTTCTCCCTGTGCTCCTGGTGGCCAATAGGCACCCTCACCTCTCCTAAGTCCCTCCCCTATGTAACTGCTGTTAGAGACATCTCTTTCCAGCTGCTTGGCCCCTGATGCCAAGGCCGGGACCTTGGCACGTCTGTTTGGAAAGGTGGCCAACTCTGCACTTGCCAGATTCTCACAGAGTTTTCTAATCCGTGTCTTGGGTGAAGTGAATGCGGGAGGGTCAGATTATTCTCAATCTAATTCAGGAAGGATGTGCCAGCCAGGGCACATACTAACAATAACACAACAAGACTACTACTCACAGTTATTGAGCACTTACTGTCTACCATGCACTGTGCTAAGCACGTTGCATGCTTCAGTTTACTGAAGCCTAACCAACATTTGTATGAGAGCAGCACTGTTCTTGAGATGAGAAGATTGAGGCTGGGCATCTCCCAGCCAGTAACAGTGCTGGGATTCCTTCCTGGTAGGTCTCGCTGCAGAGCCACGTCACTTCCGACTGGGACTAGCATGCAGGTCCTCTCACCTCACTGTGCTAACTCCTTGCAAGGCCACATCTGTCAGTGTCTCCACCAGCAGTCCCATTCCAACAAGCTGTCCTTGCCTATAAACACACTGGATGGCTCCACAGAGGGTGGGACGCTGCCTACCTGCCCCCAAGGACCAGCTGGGCTACTACCCGCTGTGAACCATTTCCAGAACTCATACAGCCTTGCTGAGCGGAGCACCCAGAGACGTTTCCTTAGGTCCCATCTTCAAAGGGTGTCACCTCTCTCATGGGTATGAGGATGAAATCCTCAGGTAGAGTCAGTATTCCCTGAGTGCAAGAAATGTGTTCTCTATTTCTTCCGTATTAAAAAATAAAATAAAATAAAATCACTGTCTCTTAGGGCTAGAAAGAGTCCTTAAAGATCAGCTGCCCAATTTAGTCATTTTAAAGAGATGGAATAGAGGCCCAGTGAGGTTAAACAGCATGTCTGAGTTCCCACAGGAAGAGACAGGCAGCTTCAGGCCCAGAATTTTCCTCTCCTGACTGGGAGGAGCAATAAATCCTCATTCAGTTGATCTACGGTAACCTCTCTGTATCCTCGGGATATACATTTCAAGACCCCTAGTGGATGCCTGCAACCTCGGATTGCACCAAATCCTAATGAACTTCAACTTTGCAGGAAAGGTGGCTGCAGCCTCATCATCTGCAGATGCAGCCTGTCCAGTAATTTTTATGTTTTTCGGTCCTCACTGATTCCCAAGTCTGTAACCGTCCCTTACGTGTAGGAAATGGCTTGGTGTTGCTGGTTTAAAGGAATCCCATGCTGAAATTGTCATAGACGCTCGAGTCTTTCTATAAGAACACATTGCTGTCTATCAGAACATATTGTCTGTTCATGTATTCCACCTACAAATGTAGTGCCTGTTCCATCTTAACTAAGCATTTATCACACCCTCTGACATAACTGTTGCAGTTTAAGGTGCAAAACTAGCATGGATTTTCTTTTTCCCCTTCGCAATTTCATGATAGAAAATTCGTTCTTACCGTAGATCTTGGCAACCTCAGCAATCGATTTTTTCTTTCCTTATTACGTTGAGAACTTTCACCTTTTCACGTAAAGAAGTACTTTGCAGCTTCTCTTTGTCATATCCGGTTGCGAGCATCATTACTCTTGTGCTTTGGGGCCATTAGTAAGCAAAGTAGAGGTGCCTTGAACACATGCACTGTGATGCAGGGCACTCTGGTAAGGAGCTACTTAGTGATTGACAGGAGGGGAGAACTCAGATGTCTTGGGCGGGACAAAGGAAGACATCGCGAGATTTTATTACTGCTACTCAGAAATCTGTGTGCAATTTAAAACTTTTGGAGTGCTTATTTCTGGAATTTTCCGTTTAATATTTTCAGATCTCTGGCCACTGGTCAGTGGCCACTGACAACAGATGACCAACTGAAACCACAGAAAGTGACACAGTGGGTAAAGGGGACTGCTACATCCAGAGAGCGTGAGGAAGTAGAAGAGAGACGGCAAGCAATTACCGAAAGGCCAACCTCAGCCGTCTCATCCCTGCTGTGTGTCATCCCAGCGCCCCAACCTACTCCTCAAAGTGTGCGGTAAGTGATGCTTGTGATAGAGAGGCACTGCTGGTCTGTGACTTAGAAGAAAATAAATCAAAGCCTTTTTCATGATGAGGTGAGTCCCAAAGGGCCCGACAGACACACAGCCTTGGGCCTGACCCAGCCTCTGTCTCCCTGCAGTTCCTCTCCAAACCCCCTGTGTGCCCTGGCCAGAGGAGCCCTCTGTGGACTCCCACCGGTTGGCAGACCCAGCTTTCCCAAACTCTCCTGGGCAGAAACCACTCTACACTCCTGGGGTGTGTTCCCGGCCGGCCTCTCCCCCATCTGGACCTGCGTCCTGGATTTCTTGACTTAGCCTGGATAGTAGGTGCACCACGCCAGTGTGTTAGGGCCAGCAGGCAGCACAGAGCAGGAATGCCCATCGAGCTCTGCTGAGTGTGATGGGGACTCAAAAGTTGGAAAATTTTAGTTTAAGTAATAGCTGATTAGTGTAGTAATCAATGCATGTAAAAGCTGTTGTTCCAGGAATTGAAGGTATGACCCACCCTGACTCCAGGAGACCATAAATGTTCCACCTTTGTGCCTCAGGAGGACAGCAAGCCATCGAGATGGTATCTGAGCCACAGTGCTCCAGGGTGAGATGACCACCGCCCAGGGTGAGAATACTGTGGGGTTTTTAATCCAATTAACTTTTCTCTCAATTCCAAACCCCTTACCTACACTTAAAGGGCCATTTAAAAATGGAATTTAAGACAGTCTGTTAGTGTTTAAACCCGCCATCTTCTCAGACGGCCGGCCATCTGAATAAAGCGCCCATAAAGATTCAATCCCTGTCTCTGCTTATTGGGTTCAATAAGTGACAGGCAGCACGAGTGCCATATTTTTTTTCTGGTTTCAAGTGGAGCCCTGATAGCACCTGCACCCCTCCCTCTCCAAGGCACCTGGGGATGTATGTGTCAGGTGCCCCTTGCCTGGTCCAGCTACCTTCTCCAGCTCCTGGAGACCCTTGGCTAGCCAACCTGGGGTAGCACAGGCCATCCAGGTAGGATTGTGTATATAAAACTTTGCAAGTTAGAATGGGCGCAGATTTAAGAAATAATTTAATTAATATCACTTATTTTAGGCACCCTTCCTTTTCACCTGCTCCCAGGCTAAAATGACTTTAGATCAAGAATAGGTACATTCACTAAGTGTGGACTTGCAGCTTGAAACTGTGCTGGTTGTATTAACTTTGTGTTATTTAGTGTTCACTGTCCTGGCACATGATCAACATCTAGTAAGGATTTGATGAAGGAATGAATTTGTGCCTCACAGCAACCCCACAGTCATCCTCAAATGACAGGAGACACAGCTGGGGGCTGTTCAGCCCATCTCCCTCCAACCAGGAGCTCCCTTGATGGGAACTTTGAACTCTAATTTACTCTACCAGTAACAGGGGGGTTTAACGAGAAATTACTCTGTGCATCTGTCTCTTTCTTTCTTGTGCAACACCAGTTCTCACTCTTCCTGTTTCCTTCCCTCCCTCCCTTCCCTCCTTCCTTCCTTTTTCTGGTGTAGAATTCCAAGGGTAGAAAATACCCATCTCTTCTTCCATTGCTCACTTCCCTTATGAAAGAGACCAACATTTCACAGAAATAATAGGGAACGCATTACGCTAAGCCTGACTCTAAGCACTTACCATAAATAACCTAATTTAATCCTTACAACAAACCTACAAGGAAGAGACACTTATCATCTATTTTGTAGATAAGGAAACTAAGACACAGAGAGGTCAACAAACTTGCTCAACTGTTTAAGCGACCAGGATTTGGACACAGGAAGTTGGCCTCCGATGTCTAGTCTGTTAAGAATTATTCCCTCGAATAATAATGAAAGTGAAGGAGAAAAGTAGTTTCTGTGTGTTTTGAGATGTGGTGGTGGAGATACTATAGTCCGCAAAACAGGGAGGCAGTATGGAGGGGCAGCATAATTGAGTACTTTGCCTTGTGTCAATGCTGAAACCTTAAGGCACGTGAGGATGGCTATGTGGGAAGCTCTGAGGGCTGAGAAGTGCAGTGAGTGTGGGAACCTTGGCAGTGATCAGAGAGGGGAGGCTGCTGGCAGTCATTGCCTTCAAGTGGGTTCCGAAGGCAGCAGCAGAAGTTGCCAGTCATTCATTCATTTAACCAACTGAGCATTTAGTCTGAGCCAGATCCTGTTTCAGATCGGAGGATGGAGCAGCGAACCAAACAGACAAGAGTCCATCTCTCACTCAGTTTACATCGTAGAGGAGGGAGACAGACAATACAGAGGTAAATACGTTTGTGACAAATCATGCTAAGGGCCATGAAGAAGAATAAAGCTGGTAAGGGGACAGAGAGAGACAGGGGTAGGGGTCAGAGTCAGGGAAGAATCCACTGAGAAAGTTGCATTTGAGTAAAGACGTAAATGTGGTGAGGGAATGAACCCTGTGAGTATTTGGGAAAGAGTATTTCAGGCAGACAGAACCAAATCATGTAAATAGTTGGAGATCATGGTCAAGTTTTTGGATTTTACTGACTGACAAGAAACAATTGAAAAGTTGAAGGATGGAAGTGATATAATCTGATATTTGGTTTAAAAATTACTTAGGCTGCTGTATGAAAAATAGATTTACGGGATAATGATGGAAGTGAAGCAGGTATACTCTTTATGCCAACAGTCCAGAAAAAGATGTGCTGGTGACTTGGACTAGGGTAGTAGCAGTGTAGGAGGTGAGAAACTCTATTTCTAAGCAAGAGACAATCATATTTGCTGATGGATTGAATGTGAGATTGAGAGCAAGAGAAAGAGAGAGAGGCAGATAGATATGGAGGAGTCAAGAATGGTTCCAAGGTGTTTAGCTTGAGCAAACAGTCCAATGAAGTTATCTTTATGGAGATAGGAAAGAATGAGGATAGGGCTGAACTGGGAAGGTGGGAGGGGAAATCAGGTTTTGACATGTTACATTTGAGATGTCTGTTGGCCAGCTAATCGAAGGTGTCAAGTAGAGTCAGATACAGGGGTTGGTCTAGAGTTGGGAGAATTTGGAGCTAGAGATGATTTTGGAAATTATGAATGAAGATCAAAGATATTTATTGCCATGAAGCCAGATGAGCTCATCTAGACAAAGAGCAAAGAGGTCTAAAGCCCTCTTTAGACCCCTTTTGGGAGCTGAGGGTACCCCCAATTTTTTAGGAGAATATGAGAAGGAACCAGCAAAGTCACTGAGAAGGAGAAAGACAAGCCAGAGTAAAGGAAAGAAAGTGTTTTGATAAGAGATCAACCATGTCAAATGCTGCTGATAGTCTGAGTGAGATTAAGACAGAAAATTACCATGCAATTTTGCAGCCGATAGCTCATGGGTATCATTGAGACAATGGGTAAAGGACCAGGGACCTTCCTCAAATTTCTGATCTTTGTGAGCCCTGAGTTTCTTGTACAATGCAGGGAGCAACAATAAACCATGGGAGATTTCTGGGATTTGACAACTCTTGATCCTTTTGAGTACAAGGCATGCTATAGGTTTAATTTGGTTTAGAACATTAAATAAACGTGGCTTTCTTTTGAATACTCCAGGGTGTCACAGAACAGTCTACACCTGTTGCATTGAGATTTACTTCAATGCACCTTTGTTTCCACAGAGCGTGAATTGTGGGTGATGCCTGTTGGGGGTGGAAGTGGGAGGCCAAGGTAAAGGCAAGGGATGGGTGGAGGCTTTTGCAATGAAGCTGTGGGAGTAATAATGGAAAATGAGGGCAAAGCCCATCTGGCTCTTAGAGTCATATTGATGCCCTGTAGGCCAGGGGGATAGAGGCATCTTTAAAGGGAGCCCCATGACATGTTTTTGGCACAAAGCTATCATAACAGAGCTAAAGCTCTTTAGCTTTGATTACCAGAGAGAATTAAGAAATATCTACTCAGCTATGTCATCGTTAAGTAAAAGTTACACCATCCTTTTTCCATTGCCAACATTTCAATTACGCCGCAAGTTCAGGACACAATTAAAACCAGGAGGGTAGACCCCAGAGGCAAAAGGCAGTCAACAAGTCTGAGTTACAGACTTAGAAAAGCATCAAACATTTGGAAAAAAGAATCCATCGGGGGGAGGGAAGCTTTATATTATGCACATTTATCTACAACAAAACAAAATTAATTTCCAACCTGATTTTGGAAATTATAGAGTAGAAAGATCCCGAAAAATCTCTTGAGGGTAAGGTAGGGTTAATGGAAATTCATTCGTTCCTTCATTCAGTTTTGTTTTGGGGAACAATCCACATGCCAAGTCCTAAGGATAGACTAGAGAATAAAGTGGATGTGATCCCTGCCTTCATGTGCTTACAATCGGTACGGGTTAGTAAATATGTCATTATGACCAACCATGATTAATGACGTAGGAGGAGAAATACAGGCACTAGAGGGTCATGGAGGAGGAGCATCTAATCAAACTTAGGAGACCAAGGAGGCTTCTGAGATGAAACAATGTCCAAGCGAAGATCTGAAGTTGAGGAACATAAGTCATTTCTGGTCACCTATTATATGGCAGGAGAGACAGGAGAGTGGGCACAGGGTTCCATTGCCCGGGTTCAGGGCTGGGCTCTGCCACCAGCTGCGGACCTTTCTATGCCCCAGTTTCCTCATTGGGCAATAATACCACCTATTTCAAGGAATGGATACAATGATTGAATAAAGTCAGTAAGCATTAAGTACAGCATCTAAACCTAGCTAAGTAAAACGTCATCAGTATCTTCTTAATTTAAAGTTTTGGTTCACAACTTCAAAAGTGAAAATATATTCTAAGGGCTTCACTAACTTCATCCAAAACCCTATTTCCTTACAATGTTCATGTTCCTCAATAGCAAATGTACCTACTGCCTGGTCTACAGGCCCTGCCCGTGCTGTGGAGAAGGGAAAATGAGAGCACTCAGACTCAGATATGGGAAAGCTACTGGAGGGTGGATGGTACGATCCTCCATCCCTGGAAGTG
This sequence comes from Micronycteris hirsuta, assembly GCA_004026765.1. Lineage (NCBI taxonomy): Eukaryota > Metazoa > Chordata > Mammalia > Chiroptera > Phyllostomidae > Micronycteris > Micronycteris hirsuta. The sequence continues at coordinate 356,835 of PVJI01000058.1, forward strand.
TGTTTTAGTTAAGAATTCTTTTTATTGAGATGTAATTCACATACCATAAAAAGCTACCCTTTCAAAGTGTGCCATTCAGTGTGTTCATGGGGTTGTGCAATCACCACCACTATCTGATCCCAGAACATTTTCATCACCCCCCAAGAGAAAACTACGTGCCAGGTTTTTTAAAGCTGCAAGTTGGTGCCAGGGTTGCTGATGCAGAAATAAAGAATCTGTGATCAAGAAATTTATAAACAGCATCAGATCAGAACTGAAAGTTCATTTCCAGGGATTTTCTGCTTGTCACCTTCCCTTCTGCAAGTTCACTCTAGACCCACAAACTCTAGTGACCTAGAAGAATTGTCGCACAGAGAAGCTGTCCCATGTTCCTATCTGACATGTATCTTTTTATATGCACACATGTATACATATACAAATGTGTGTGTGTGTGTGTGTGTGTGTATATGTATGTATATATTTGTGTTTGTGGACACCTGTTATCTACCAGTTGACTTGCCTCTTATCAACCCTTTTTCCACCTTGTCTAACCCCACATACAGAAGAGGAGAAAGTCATACCAGTAGTACTTTTTTGTTCATTTTCTCCATACTCGTTGACATCTTTCTTGGATATTTCACAGGACCCTCAGTTGAACTTGTTCAATATGGAACTTATTATCTTCCCACCCAAACCAGCTTTCCTCCCAGAGCTCATTATCTCAGGGAATGGGTGACTATAACCACCACCCATTCAGCTGTCCAAACCAGAAATCATTTGCGACTCTTTCCTCTCCCCATCTCTCTGCAATCACGGAGTCCTGTCCCTTCTGCTCCCATCATCACTCTTGAACCTGTCTCCCATCTGCATCTCTGCAGTGGCCACTCCTGGTCCAGAAAATCTCATCTCTGGCCTGACATACACAATCAATTCCCACCCAGTCTCCCTGTTCCTAGTTCTGTCCCTCCTTTCTTTTCTTCCTATACATTTTCTGACTTGCAAATCTGATTATACTCCCTTCCAGCCTTCTGTGGCTCCAGGTTCTTCCAGGATAAAGTCCATATTCCTTCATCTGGTTTACAAGGGCCTGCCCGATCTGGTCCCGGCCCACCACTTGAGCACCACCACCCCCTGCCCCCGTTCTCCCCACATTGTGCCTTGCCGCCTCCCACCCCATAGATCACTGTGCAGATTCTCACTGAGGTGTCTCATACATACTCTCATGCTGTTTCCTTCCCCTGGAACACTCTTCCTGCCCTCTCCCCATTTCTTCCCAACAACCCTCCTCCAGCTAACCCCTACTCAAACTTCAGGTCTTGGCTGAGATGTTGCTTCTTCTGGGAAGCCTTTCTGGAACTCCTCTTATGTGTTCTCAGAGTTGGAGATCTTTTCCTCCCATAGCGTGGAGCGTCACACCATTTACTCTCCCAAGGTCCCCGTGTGCTCTCCAGCATATCCCCAGGGCTTCAGCAGCGCCTGAAACATGGCGGTGGCTCTCAGTATCTGACGAGTGAGTGAAAGAAGGCTGCTCTCAGTTGCAGACAATCCAGGAAGGATGCGGTTGCCTTGGAACCAGCCTTCCATTCTGCCCTTCAAGCTCTCCTTGCATCTCTCCACATGCTTGGTTGACAGCAGCTTGATGTCCTCACCCTCTCCTTGGACTCATGAAAACCTCAAGATCTTTAAAAACCACAAGAATGACTCCCCGACAGTACAATATTTGAATTCATGATTGTTAACAGAGGAGACAATTTCAAGGGCAGAAATTATTTATTGTTCTCCCCAAATCATTCCAAATAGCTGACTTCTCACTCCAGGGTCTAATCCAGGCCACATCTCTCCTTGTTAAGAATTTCATAGGAATGGGGAATTAGTGCTTAATGGATACAGAATTTTCGTTGGGGAAGTTGAAAAAGTTTTGGAGATAGATGGTGGTGTTGGTCGCACAAAAGTGTGAATATACTTAAGGCTACAGAACTGTACATTTAAAAATGGTTACAATAGAACATTTTATGCTATATATATTCCACCATAATTTATAAAACTGGTGGCCTGGGTTTGAATCCTGACTCCACAGCTCTCTAGCTACAGGGAAATTAGGCAAGCCAATGTTTTCTGTACGCCTCAGTTTCATCATCTGGAACGTGGAGATAGAATTTTTTACATCAGAGAGTTATTCAAATAATTGAGTTAATGTATGAAACTATAACAGTGGGTGGCACAAGATAAGTGCTACTTATTATTACAATTATTACTACTACAGAGCTCCTCGCGTTACAATGCGGTTACCTTCCAATAAATCCATATCATAAATTGAAAATATTATAAGTCAAAAATGCATTTAATGTACTTAACCTACCAATGCATCATAGCTTAGCCCAGCCTACCTTAAACGTGCTCAGAACATAGCCTACAGCTGGGCAGAACCATGTTGGTGCCTCTGCCCAGCATCATGAGAGAGGATAGCTCTGCATGTTGCTAGCCCAGGAAACGATCAAAATTCGAAGCACAGTTTCTATAGGATGCACATTGTTTTTGTGCCATTGTAAGGTTGAAAAATTATAAGTTGATGCATCTTGGTAGGTTAGGGAATACCTGTATTATTATTATTATTATTAGATTGCGTGAATGTATGAAAGTACTTAGAATAGCACATAGTAGAAGATAAGTGTTACCTATAATTATTGTATGTTACTATGTCCTACTTCTAGAAACTGGAGATACGGCAATGAATGTCTTTGCCTTTCTGGAACTTAATACTTAGTGAGGAAAAAAGTAAACATATAGTATGGCAGATAGCATCTAATATCTGCTTTATAGCATTATAGTGAGATTACCTGAGATAATATATGTAAAGTGGCTGATGGAGTCAGAACCTGACTCATAATGGGCACTTAGTAAATGCTTATTCAACTCTCCTCTCCTCTCCTCTCCTCTCCTCTCTTTTCCCTTTCTCTTTCCTCTCCCTCTCTTTGGAGAGAAAGCAGTTATGGAGCAGGCGGCCTCTGGGCTGAGGGAAACCATGCCCGTCAGCTGATGTGGAAGGAGCAGCTCAGGCCAGGGCCTTGAAAGGTTGGTGGCCGTTTCTGAGGCAGGTAGTTTCTCTCTTGCTGCTTCAGAGGAAATGTGAGTCATCTGTTGTTTGGCTTCCATTTCCCGGGAGGCTGCAGGCCCAGGAAATCTGTGGTTTGAGCATCAGCGTGGAGACCCAATGAAATGGCTATTGGCGGTGGAGTGAGCTGCTCGGACCACTGACAGTGATCTCTTGAGCCAGGTGACTCATCTTGAGCTGGCTGCTCTGCTCATGAAATGAGTCGAATTTCCAGGCACACGGTGATTCTTCCTTAGCTGTGCTGGGTGCAGAGCATGTCCAGACCAGGTTGAGGGAAGGTTGGCAGCGGTCCAGCCTGTGTTCTTGTGTCCATTTTACAGGTGACGGAAAGGAGGCCCTGAGATGCCAACCACTTGTGTGTGTGACAGTCAATGAGTGGTAGAGTCGGGCAAGCTTCTCCTGATTCTTCCACCCACATCACACTGTTTTCCCAGGTGCTGTGTTCCAGCACAACCAAACCACTGTTTTCCCCACAGCCTCACCCAGCTCTACCTCACCCAGCTAGACTCCAGGATCATAGAACAATCGGGACAATCTTGTGGAGTGTCACCTTGGACAGGTCACCCAATTTCTCAGTGCTCTTATCTGTAAAATGTGGATGACAATAAGTAACTCACAGGTTTGTTATGATGAGGAGGCAAGGGAAAGCATTTAAAGCATTTTGCAAATTCTCAATTATTGCATAAGTGCTATTAATGGTGATGACAGAACAGCAATCATGGCCTGCCTTCCTACATGGACAATGCCCCTCGCTGAAAGCGTGGGTGCGGAGGATGGCATTCAAGGAGAGGACACCTGGGATATGAATGAGGATGCCTGTCGCCCTGCTCTGTGGGCAGGTCGGACTGGCGACATCTTTCCTAACTTTGAGATTCTGTGATAGTCTTGACCAAAAGCTGAAAACTCAAAGACCCAGGCCAGGCAGAAAACATAGTTGAGTGAAGTGGGTGAAACTTGGAGTTCAGGGTAGGGGCGTGATGAAGACTGAGGAGAACTGAAGGAAGCATATTTCACTTAAAGGGAGCAGCTGCTACCAAGGGCCAGCCAAGAGTTACTACAGTTCCACAGGCGTGTGGGGCCACTACTGATAAATATTTATGTCTATATTGACACACACACACGTATGCACATACACACGTTTTGAACAATTCAGTCTTCTTTTAGTATATTCAGGGTTGTGTAACCATTGTTACAATCAATTCTAGAACATTTTCATCACTCCAAAAGAAACCCCACATCCAATAGCAGTGACTCTGCACTCCTATTTTCCCTCAGCCCCACCCAGTTACTCATCTACGTGTCTATGGGTTTGCCCATTCTGGACATTTCATATGAATGGAATCATACAATATTGAGCCTTTAGTGACTTGCCTTTTCACTTAGTACGATGTTTTCAAGGTTCATCCATCTTGCAACATGTACTACATTTCTTTTAATTTCTGAATAATATTCCGTTGTATTTGAAATCTGTCCAGAAAAAGTCCTACCATTGTTAATGTAACGAGAATGGTTTGCGCAACATTGATGTAACCTGGCAGCCAAGGTGAGTAGACTAGAATGCGCATGTGTGAACAATGACGACTTCACTGTACTAGTCAGTGGGGGCAGTAGTTGCTGTTCAGTGAGCGTGTGTACCATGCGGCTGTTGCATTCAAAATGATTGAGCAAGTAGAGCAAGAAATCTGCATCATATTTTGTGTTAAGCTTGAACGTTCCTCCATGGGAACTATTCAAATGATTCAGAAGGCTATAGCATGGGCAACTGGTGATTGGCAGCTTTATCACAACAACATGCCTGCTCATGCATCACATCTTGTGCACAATTTTTGGTGAAACATCAAATCACCCAGGTGACTTGGTCCCCCTACAACCTACGTTTGGTGTCCTGCAACATCTGGATTTTCCCCAAACTAAAATCACCTTCAAAAGGGAAGACATTTCAGATCATCGATGAGATTCAGGAAAATATGATGGGGCAGCTGATGATGATGATTGGGACACCTGTGTGAGGTCCTGAGATGCCTACTTTGAAGGGGACTGAGGTGTCATTGTCCTATGTACAATATTTGTTGTCTCTTCTTCAATAAATGTCTCTATTTTTCATGTTACGTGGTACCTGGCTGGATACTTTTTGGATAGACCTCACATATCAGTTATAATTTATTTACTCATCAATTGATGGACATTCGAACTATTTCTACTTTGGGGCTATTATGAATAATGCTGCTATGACCATTCATCTGTAAGTTTTTCTGTAGCCAGATGTATTTTTTTCTCTTGGGTATATACCTGGAGGCTGCCAAATATTTTAATATTTCAACAGAACCAGAACCAATAGAACCCTGCTCTCTCTCTCTCTCTCTCTAGCATAAGCACGCAATTTAAAAATATTGACTCAATTTAAAAAATATTATGTGGGCCAAACACAAAACATATTCAGGGACCAGTTTTCAAGTTTGAAATAGACCTTAGTTCTTTCCTCTGAGAAAAGGGAGAAGTAAAGCAGCTGACCCCCGTGGATCCTTTTAGCTTTAAAACTTTACTTTCTTCAGATTTTATTAAACTGTCACATACACATACAAGAATTTATAAATAAAACTCATATTTATTTCCCAAGAGATTTTGAGGTAACTTACAATATTGATCTGATAGGATAGTTAAAAGTCAGTTCAGAAAGAGAATTCATAGCTGTACCAGGGTCCTGAGCTGAGAGGGTCGGTAGGAGACTGAAATTTCGTACCTAGCTCCCTGGGAGCTGCCTGCATCGTGCAGTTTGGAAGACGTGCAAACCCAGGCAATAGATATGTTTTGGGACCACTGATAATAGCCGCTTACGTAGGAAGACATTGTTTGTGCTTCTTTGGTGCGCTCAGGTTTGAAAGACATGTTCCCTACCCTGAGAAGCTCGTGTCTCCTGGGGAGAGAGACAGGTCCACACAAGTAGAATCCAGGGAAATAAGTGCAAAGATAACTTTGGTAGCTCGAGAAGCGCTTTGAAGTGTGGTGGTGGTGGGTGGGGATCCACGAGGATCGGAAAAAAATATAGTGGAGATGACCGATTGGCCAAGCTCTCTGACGTCACGTGACCTAGTGGCTCCATCACGGAGGCTGTGTGGCATTGGGTGAGTTATTTCGTCTTAATGAATTTCATTTCCTCATCTGTCAGTGGGGACTAAACGGTACTTGCTTTACAGGTGATTTTTTTCAATTAAAGAAACAAAGTACTTAATACAATGCCTGCTTTGCTGTGTGTAGTGAATAGGCTTCATTTATTGTTATTATATCTGTCTTCCTTAGTATTTTGTCGGCTGTGCCCAATGTGCGTCTATGGGTGTGTGTGTAGTGGAAGACTGGTTATGAGCTGAGACTGAACCTCTGTGAGCATCTCTTACCTGAGCCTGCAAGCCATCCCAAGTTCATGGAAATGAGTCTCATAGTGTCAGTAGTCCAGTGGGAAAAGCCAAGGTCAAAAAGTTAGACAACAGAAGTTGGTTGGTCAGTATCCAGGCAGGAAATTAGAGATAGATGACATAGAAACCATAGCTCAAAGGTAAACAGGAAGGATGTTCTGGACCCACATCCATGTGTCTATTAAGTGCTGTTACCTGTGTCTTTGCAGATAATGCTGGGACAGTTGGACGTGTCATTGAGCCAGGGAAGGAGGGGGACAGAATTGGTCTCGTGGAAAAGCACATGGATGTTGCCCTAGGTGAAGGAAGCACCTGTGCAGGTACACTGAGAGAACCTGCCCTGTCTCAGAGCAGTGAGCCGCTTGGTGGGGGATGTTGGGCGGCAGTGGTAGGGGGCAGAGCACAAGGGACTCTGAAAACCAGGCTTCGTGGTCTGTTGTTCATTCTGAATGTAATGGAGATCACGGAAGGAATTCGAGGACAGAAATTACATTGTCAGATTCCTGGGATAAAAAGCTCCCTCTGGCTGCTGTGTGGAGCTTGAGCTGCAGGACGACCATCTGACAGCAGAAATAGAGGTTGTGTAAGAGCAGAGAAGCTGCTTACTTTGAACACGGGGCAGTCGTTATGTGATTTACTGTACTAGCAATCACACTAATGCCAATTCTCTGGAGCAAGTTAAGTGGCAGGGGCAGGCCTCAAACCTAGTGGAAAATGTCCAGGAAGGGATAGTTTTGAAAAGTCTTCAAGTAAAAAATTGACACGAAAACAAAGAAGAGGGAAATTTCATAAGAAGAACCACTGAAGTCAATTTTATAAAAGTAAAAATGAGAAAGAGTCTCTGTGGATAAATTTTACTAATTCCAAAACTGAGATAAGAGACACCTTCATTTTCAGTATGGAAGCAAGAATCTATCTGTTGCTTCTTAGCTGCTCAAATGTATTTCCTGGCTTTATTTGGGCAGCAAGCATGTTGCTGTGATTGGCTTGTAGAACACGGTTTGTGAATGCTCACCCCTCCTCTGATCAATGCCTTGTATTAGTGCTTTGATGATTGTATTAGTTTCCTGTTGCGGCTGTAATCACTTGCCACAAACTTAGTGGCTTAAAACAACACAGATTTACTATTTTACAGTTTGAGAGGTCAGGAGTCCGACGTGGGTCTTGTGCAGTTGAACTCGAGATGCCGGCGGGGCTGTATTCCTTTCTGAGTGCTCTAGGGTAGAATCCCTTTTCTTGCCTTTTCCAGCATCTAGAGGCTGCCCGCGTTTCTTGGCTCCTAGCCCTTCGTTTTCAACGCCAGCAATCACATTGGTCTGACCCCTGATTCTGCCATCACATCTCCTTCCCTGGCTCTCACTCTCCTGCCTCCCCCTTCCCTTCTAAGTCCCCTTGTGATGACATTGCTCTCACCTGGATAATAATCCAAAGGGTTCTCTCCATCTCGGGACCCATAACTTAATCACATCTGCAAAGGCCCTCTGCCATGTGTTCACAGGTTCTGCAGATTAGGATGTGGGCATCTTTGGGGTGGGGGGCATTATTCTACCGACCGCCGTGGTGGTCAGTATGGAAAAATAGTGCATATTATGGAATGGAAGTGAGGAGAGATGGGCCCATGTGCCAGCGTGACAATGCGTGTGACAGTTAAACCTGACCCCCTCTGGGGCCAGGGACCCTGGTTTGCTCGCTGCCTCCACCAACTGCCAGTCCCGTGGCCTCTGAGTATTCACGTCCTCACCTGGTCATGGGCATATTAACCTGACCCACCTCACAATATTGCTGTAAGGACTGAGGAACTGCTAGTACATGCGTGTAACTTTGAACAGTGACTGGCACGTCATGAGTGCTCGTTAAATATTGGCTGTTATTATCTGATAGATGCGTGTCCTGTAACCCTTACTTTTCTGTGGTTGAATTTATTATTGGCAACATCTGTAGTGTATGTGTGTGGGCGGGTAGTTGTGGACATGTTGGGGAAATTTGTGTGTTCAAGAAAAGTCTGATTTCTCCTTCCTAGGATTTGTCATCATCTAGAAAGGAAAGTGCCCGACAGTTGTTGAGTTGTCCAGGCTAATGAATAATGTTAACTTTTAATAGCTCTAACTCGAATATTTTCTAGGACTACCAAGATTTTCATGATGCATTGGATAAAACCTGCAAATAAAAATTTTAGATTATGGTTTTCAAATAGTGTGTGTGCTATTTCATGAGGCTTAGCACTGAATCTATAAAATCGTATATTTCCTATCTCTTCTGAGTAAATACTTAGTTGTTTGATGCTTCTAGCCTGATGACCTTCAGAGGCATACAGGTACGTGTTGCTTTCCTGTTCAATAGAAACATTTGAGGATGAGGGCTGAAGAAATTCGTGACATTGTCTCTCATTTTTTAACCTAATTTTTATTTAATTATTCTCAAAGCCACACATCAGAGGGGGATACATGCATTCATACAGCTTAAGGAAAGAATATCATGCCTTCCATCATATTTCTATCTCCATAAATAATGTAATTTTAGCAAAATAGTATGCCATTTTTCCACAAATCAAGTAATAAGAAAAAGCATTATTATCCTGTTTTTACACTGATTGTATAATTAATTATACCAGATCTACATCAATGGAAAATTGGTTGCTTTTTAGGAATCTACTTTATATGATGCATTTCATAATTTATGTCTCAATAGTTTTTATAATATCCTCCAAAATTAATGTTAAGGTATTAACTTTAGATGAAAAATAAAGTCATACTTTTAATAACAAGAAATGCATTTAACTTGGGCTGATTGGTTTGGCAATTAGATTATATGATGGGACATTTTTATCAGTTGAATGAGTCAAATCTGAAGCTCCAAGATTTTGACAAAATTTTATTTAAGGCATGTAACAAACAAGAGCATTAAAAGAGTTTTACTCTAAAAGATGTGTGAAAATAAATGTTTTGATTTGCTCAACTTCTACTGAGACAAACTTCACAAAGTGCCTCTGAGTGAATGGATAAAAGGTAAGATAACAGCAACTTAAAATTCTTGGCCTTTTAGGTCTACTTCACAGAATGAGACATTAATGATCGATAATAAATATTGGGTTAGCCAAAAAGTTCATTTGTTTTTTTCCGTAAGATGGCTCTAATGACGCTTAGTTGTCTTTAACTTCATTTGAATTTCATTAGATCATATTGTGACAGCTGTCGTATCAGAGTGCATTTTTAAAAATTTATTAAAATGTTTTGTGTAGCCCCTTTAATATTGAAGATGGAAGAAAATAAGTGACGTTTTCTGCTTATCATGCTTTATTATTTCAAGAAAGGTAAAAATGCAACTGACATGCAAAGAAAGATTTGTGCAGTGTATGGAGAAGGTGCTGTGACTGGTCGAATGTCTCACGAGTGGTTTGAGAAGTTTCGTGCTGGATATTTCTCGTTGCACGTCGCTCCATAGTCCAGTAGACAAGTTGAAGTTGATGGTGATTGAATTGAGACATTAATTGAGAACAATCAATGTTGTACCATGTAGGTGATAGCTGGCATCCTCAAAACACCGAAATCAATAAAGTTATTGGTCAAAATGAAAAATGTGTCTTTCATTTTATGGAAAAAAACATATGGACTTTTTGGCCAACCCAATACTTTCTCAAGATAGATGATTTCCAATTATTTACTTTGAACAAAATTGGAGGAAGATCTAATCAAAGTGATAGATGTTTAAGAATTGTCTTGTGGACATACAATTCTGAAGGAGTTCAGAGAATTTAATGTCAGCATTTTGGGAAAACTCCTTCCTTTCCCATCTACGTATCTATGTGAATAAAAGTTCTTAGTGGGCACATCTATGAAGAAAAAAACAGGAATAGAAATGATTATAAACCTTATTACTTTCTAACAGTAATAGTCGTTCCTGAGCATATGAACTAGTTGCAGGAAAATATCTTCACCCATCTCATTGAGATACATTAAAAATTACTTTAAATATAATTATATGTCAAAAGTTCAAATATATTGATAATGTTCTGGTGAATTTTGTATTGCTAATACCTTGTAATACTTAAATGTGGAAGATTTTTATTTCTACATTTAAAGACTAGTGGCTAGATGAAAAAAACATTTGAGTGTGAGAGAAATGCCCATTTGCATATTTTTAAAATGGGCGACAGTTGATGGCAAATCATTAGGGTATTGCTGGGGTAATAAGTCCATGCAGTTTGTTTAAAATACCGTTCCAACTGGTTTTCTTTCCCAATGTCCAGTTTTATAATATACAGGGAATATTTTAGGTTCTTAGAGGACGTTAGCAGGTCTGTGACAGCAAATGGCCTGGACTAGTGCGTCTCACTGCCACCCTCTTGGCTTGCATATGAAGGGCTGCTCAGCCCTGACCAGTGCACCCCACGCAGGCCCACTCTGCAGGAAAGAACCTGTCAGGCCCACAGGACGTAGTCAGCAGCCAACATCACCCCTCAGATTTCTTGATTTGATTAAACATGACTGTTTTCTCCACCTGTATTTGCAGTCACTGTGTACCAGGCACTGTTCTAATAATTGGTTTACACATATTAACTCATGTAAACCTCATAAAAAGCTCTGTGACGTACGTACTGTTTTCATTACCATTTTACAGATGAGAAATTTGAGGCACAGAAAGATTAAGTAACTTGCTAAAGGTCACACAGCCAATGATACACGGTGGAAGCAGGACTTCTTATATACTGACACTCTTTTTTTAAGGGAGCAGAAAGAAGTGATTCTAGTCGGTGTGCCCAGGCGGACCAGCATCAGGCTCCTTTCCACCAACACGCCTGTACTTCGCGCTCCTTTTTCTATACCCGACACTTGCCTGGATTCCAGGAGATTGGATTTACCCATGAGGGTCCAAAGAATCTAGTTTTGCGATGCAATAGAATTGAACTTGAGTGGACTGTTTATTGACACTGGCTCTCCTAGCCATGAATCATTACATAAATGTCTTATTCCGATAGGAAGCCTGGGTAATCAGCATTGCAGTCTCTAGTGAAAGGCCTCAAAGCACCAAACCACCCCAAGAAATATTTTTCCTGGCTTCCTCCATCCAGCCTCGTAACTCCAGTTTCAGAGGTTTGGAGTGGGCAAAATGCTCTTACGGTTTCCTTTTCAGCAATGAGGAAAACAAATTACCCAGACGGTGCGGTGGCGGGGAGAAGTCCTTTTTCTGCCATCTCTTGCCACTACTTTCTAAAAGACTTCCATTGGGTTTGCCATTTGACACATGCAGAGGGTGTCAAAAAAGATTGCAAGAACTTTTGAGCGTGAAAAAAGGAAGTTTGTCACCTTGCAAAAGGAAACTGCTTTAAAAATACAACCCCCTCCCGAAAAAGCCAATTTCCACCCTCCCCCAAGGAACATACCTGTAAAAAAAGAGTTCAGTATTTACAGATTAATATCTATCACTGTATTGTTTTAGCAAGCTAAAATTACATATGGACAACTCTGGGACATTTCAATGTCCTTAATATTATTGATAGCACTTCACAGCTGTGAGCCAATTCCCACTCCAACCTGTTTCAGGGATCAGAGCATCATAGGCTATGAGACCTAGAAAGGTGAGTGCAGGGACCAGCCAGTTCTGGTCCTGCCCCTAACTAGCCTTAAATCTGTTAGAAAAACTTACCAAAACCTCATTCCTCCCCCTCCAAAGCTGAAATTGCCTTTGAGTTGTCTGAATAGTTGGAGGCATCGGGAGATACAGCTGAAGTGAAATACAAGCTTTGGTTTTAAAAGAGCTACGGCTGTGTCAGGGGCTGTTGGTGGTGTTGGAGAGACATGTCCATATGTGATGGGGTAGGCAGTATTAGGATGACCCAGTCTTCTCCTGCCCTTTTAAAAGGAGTTAAAAAAGAAACAGTCGGGACATGGAGAAGAAGAGGGGGAGCGAGGGTCCTCTTAGTGGCCTAAGGGGGTGGAGAGAAAGATGGACGTGGCTGCATTGGGTATGGGGGAGTTCGGAGTTCTAAGTGCTGCTGGGGAACAATGAATTGCACCCTCTTTGATATTGTCTTCAAAGATGCAAATCGGGGAATAAAATATTTTTTAAAACAATCTCCAGTGGCTATTTGGACTATGCCTCTTTGGATATGACCTCGTGCTGATCCTGGACATGCCAGATGGATTTAGGGATGGCCGGAAATTCAGGAGTGAAATCTTAGCAATAATTAATAACACATTTGTCACTAAGTTTTTAGGGTTCCTAAGCAGAGATGGTTACGGTTCATGTTGGGCTATTTTTGTAGTGGAAATAGATTTTGCAGGGAAAATAGACAATGTCATTGCTATGGTCTGAATGTATGCCCCCAAAATTCGTGTTAATTTGATCCTAATCCCCAAGGCGATGATATTAGGAGGAAGGGATTTCAGGAGCTGATGATGCCGTGAGGGTGGAGCCCTCGTGAATGGGATTAGTGCCCCTGTCAAAGAAACCCCCAGAGAACCCCCCCTCACCCCTCTGCCCTGTGAAGTTAACGGTGAGAAGAGAAGGAAGCAGGCTCTCACCAGATACCACATCTGCTGATGCCTTGACCTTGGACTTCCAGCCTCTAGAACCATGAGAAATACGCTTCTGTTGTTTATGAGCTACCCAGTTTATGGTATTTTGTTATAGCAGCCCAAATGGACTAAGATAATCATATCAGAAAATTTGAGTTCAAATCCGCATCTTGGCCTGCACCCTGAAGAATGGTCAGTTTACGTGGCTCTGCTGAGCCAGTTTCCAGACCAGAGTGGTTCTGAGGATTAAATGAGATCTGGGAAACTCATCTATTCCAGCATGTTCCACATTACAGATGCTCAACAAAGGTTTATTAACTCAGAGTTACAGATTAAAACTCAAATGTAAATGCATTTTTGTTGAAGTAGCCAAGGGGCCCTACAATGTTTAAAATGGGTGGAAAACATTAAAATTGCATTTGTTATTTTGAACCCATTTTGAAAGCTGGTTGAAAAATACATGAGGAGCGTTTGGTGAAGTCTTTTTAAAAATATTAGGTTGAACAAATGTATTTTTCTGAAATTACTTGGGGCTTCAGCGGTGCTCTCTGCGCTGCCCCCACCCCCAGCACAGGAACGCTCACTTATTCCGTAAGCTGGTACCCGAGGCCTTACTTCGTGCAGAGCATTAGGCCTAAATGTGCTCGCTTTTTTGTTTCTCTTCATTGTCTCCTAAGCGCCTTGAGTGTGTCCTAGGAGCCATGGGATGCATGCGTTCTCAGGGGGTGTTGGCGCTCAAATCGGAGGCTAGATTTTAGGGACAGCAGGAGCACTCCCTGCGGCTCCACCCTGCGGGCCGCACGTGAGGCCCGACCACAGGATGGGAGGCGGCCCCTTTAATCCTGCACCAGAGCCTTGGCTTCCCAAAACCAAGCCTCCAAAATTTGGACTTATATAACTTATTTGTTTATTTTTAAGCCAGCCCCGTCCAAGTTGAGAACACTTGAGACTCCCTTTTAGAGGAAATTTGGAACCCAACATTATCATTAACTAAATCAGCAAGCAATGGTTCTGTAAAAATACCAACCGGCATAGTTCTGAGGACTTTTATCGTCATGGTCCCGATGGAATTACATTGTGTGCTGGTTTCTCTGAAAATTGTTTCTGGGGTTTTATCCCTGTCATTCTGTCCCTGTAAACCCAGGCCTGAGTCTAAGGGGGGCTGGACTTTCTACTGAGTAGGAGCGCCCTTCATTTGACAAGAGACCATGTTCTATGATTGACTCTAGTGATTCTCCAACCAGTTTACTGGGTGGGGCCTCTGGAAGACATGCTGGTATTTGCAGAGCACGGTGAAGCAGAGAACAAAGGACACATCAGATGCCCTTTTATATCAGATTCTAGACATAAGGGAACAGGTGCCAAGGGCCTGACAGAAATGTGTGTGAAGAAGATGGTCATTGCAGTTATTTCTGTTAGGGAAACTATTGGAAACTCTCTAAACAGCAAGAGTAGAATAAATAAATGAGAATGATGACCATTTTCAATGCACCCGTTAAAGATTCATCAAAGTCATAGAGATTCTTTGGAGAGTCCTTAATGGTGTGAGAGAAGTGTTGATGATTTGTAAGGTTAAAAAAAAGAAAAAGTGGAATACCCAGTCACATATGAAGTATGAGGGCAATTATCTTCCTGGACAGAAATCCTTAGGAAATAACATCAAGATTTTAGGAGAGATTATATCGCTGCGTGATGGGGTTATGGGTAGTTTTTATTGTTTCCTTATACTTTTCAGCATTTTCAAACTTTTCCACCATGAGATTTTATTGCTTTCATCGTCAGAAAATAAAAGGACTGTCAGGCGGCCAACTTTCCTGGTGGCGGCAGATTCGGGTCCACATTTTCTTTACCATTTTCCTCAGCCCTCATTACTCCCTATCCTCGCATGACTTCTCCAGCAAGGATCTGGAGGAAAAGGCGGGGGCTTAAGATAGATGTTCCCCAATGCCCAGAGCCACAGCAATTTCTCCTGGCACACGGAGGTGTGTGGGCATCTAGGAGCTGCACATGTTCCATCCAGGTTGCTGCGTGCAGACTCAGAGCTTCACAAACTGAAGAAGGACGCCAGGCTGAAGGGTACTTTGCATCTACTGACTGTTCCCATCTTTGGGCAAGAAAGAGTTGGGGCAGGATACCCCTTCCCTCTTCCTACCCCCGCCTTCCCTGCTCCCCTCATGCATCGTTGACTGACGTGCAGATAGGTATTTTCAGGTTCTGGTGAGGCATCCTGGTTCAAGCAAGGTGACCCGGCTACTCACACTGAGCTTTGAATGGTGGCCAGCCCAGAGAAGACTGGTTTATTCCCTGGGCCAGCTAATTCCTCCAGTCCTGCGGGTTTCCTCCATGTGTTAAGTGGATGTAACCTGACTCTAAGCTTCTCTTGGAGCTGTGTCCCGTGACCTCATCTACCACTGCCACTGCCTATGCACATTGTTGGGACATGTTCTCTCCGGGCGCTGAAGGGCAGTGTTGAAGGGGGACTTGAGCTGGGAGCGAGGAACATGCCTTTCTTTTAAGAATGTTTATAGGAAAGGAGCAGAGTCCTTTTCGTAACCAAGCGCGGTGATAATTCAATGACATCCAGCAACTATTGAGTGATCATCTACAGTTTGAGCAAGGCATTTAAGAATTCCCCCAAACTCTTTAGAGAATGCTTAGCTTCCTCCATTAGCATCCCATTTATCCTTTTCCTTTAAGGCTTGGATCTCCCGTGTGGTGCTGTGGAACTGGCATTGGTCTTGAAATCAGTGGGTCTGGGCTGAAAATCTTACCTCTACTCTGTGATTTACAAGCACTGTGGCTTCAGGCAAGTTGCTTCATCTCTCTAAACCTCACCTCCCCACCTTTAAAATGGGAATAATAATGCCAGCCTCAGGGAGTTATTCTAGAGTAGGGTTGTTGGATTTAGCAAATCAAAATAGAGATGCCCTCCCCCTTGTTAAATTGGAATATCAGACAAATAAAAATAATTTTTAAGTATAAGTATGTTCTAACTATCGCATGGAACACACTTATACTAAAATTTTTATCATCGTTTATCTGCCATTCCAGTTAAACTGGGTGTCTGGCCTTGTACCTCACAATCCTACTGTTGAGGCGGAAATAAAGGGATTTACCTCAAAGTCCCTGGCCATGGCTCAGTGAGTCCTCTTTCCACTGTGCCCTCCTCTCCTGGGTGGGTCCCAGGACGTGACTAGTTGCTTCCCCCTCCATGGCAGAGGAAGGGAGACTGCGTGACCAGACCCTGCGAGGAGCTGAAGGTGCTCAGGGAGCATGTTTCCATGGGAGCAGTAAGAGAGCCCCGGCACGCAGGCTGGTAGGGGCTGAACGTCTGCTTCACAGACACTTTCAGGACCCTAGTAAATAGTCCCCTGTCCTGTGCCTTTAACACACTGCTCTGTGTCAGCCTCTCAGTGGGGGTGACACCGCAGGCCCAGGAGGAGCCCAGATGGGGGTGCCAACCACAGGCATCACCCCTCCATGGGCTTCAAAGGCCACCTATTTTGTTAGAGGGGCTTTCCTGGAGGTGATTTCTTTTTTTTTTACAAACAAGGGGTAAAGGTGACTGACACCCCAGAGACCATACTGCAACTGGGGGGAAACCTGGGGTAGGTGCTGACACAGGCCTGTCCCTCCTCGTGTCTCCTCCCCACTGCCTCCTCTCTAACCGAACCCCCCCAGCTCGTGGGGTGGAGGTGGACAGGTGGCAGGCCCATGCTCGGGCCTTTGTGCATTTCACAAGCTGCTCGGGCGCCCCTAGAACCGAAGCTCAGGGTATAATTTTCCTTTTCTGATCATCTGAATTCCAGGCGAGGAGCTCAGCTGTCATCAGCGTCAGGGAATTTTTTCCAGCAGGACTGAAACTGGGGCCAAGAAAGCGCGGGCATGCAGAAGGCATTTTTTCCTGCCATTCAGCTGCGCTTTCCCTTTAGTTTGGGCATTAGAAAATGGTGCCTTTCCCCACAGCCGCAGAGGAAAGTTTTGAATTTCATTACAGTGGGGAGACAACGTGAAGGGGAAACATCGCTTGCTGCGTTTCCCAACCCGCTGTGTGTTTCCCCATGTCCCCGCCTCCCCGCTTTTTAAAATTAGAAAACACTTTAATATCTCTTTTCAGACATATATTTAAAGTTAAAAAAAATAAAACTATTTCAAGCCATGCCCAATGCAAAAAAAAAAAAAAGGAAAGGAAAAGAAAAATAATTTAAAGCGACACCTCCGCTGTTCTAGTCTCCACTTAAGTTATCACCGTCAGCTTGTTATTCCTATTTTGGAAGAGAAGATGTAACATCAAGGATATACTATTAAAATTGTTCAATGTTCATCTGTGTATCACTTAGCACTGTCTTCCAGAGACACAGCTTTACCCCCTCAGAGTTATTGGAAGCCAGGGATTCCTATCTGCAGCCAGGTCTAAGTAAGACGTTTTCTCCATTTTGGGCACTGGACTTTGCACGCATAAGTCCGCTGTCCTCCCAGGAACTCTATAAAGAAGGTATTTTCATTGGCCCCACTTTACAGATAAAGAAACTGAGACTGGGAGAAGTCAAGAAAAGGTCATCTTGCTAGTAAGTGAAAGTCAGATTCAAATCAGAACAGTCTTGAGTTCAGAGTCCATGCAATCACCTCTCCCTTAAACTTCTTAGGAAAAAAAAAAAGTATTGATGCCACCACTTGCCGGGAAAAAAGCAGACAACGGTACTGTTGAAGAATGAGTTCATTCAGTACTAAGTGTTAAGTACGTTCTTCCCGTAACTTCTAATGCATCGCGTGCAGTTCCCAACTTGCACAGGGGTTGGATTCCAAAAGTTGATTGAAAGGCAATTTCCCCATCCTCTTCCTCTGTGCTCCAAGGCGCTTTGCACATGCCTCTCCTGTTACACTCAGCACATTGTCTCTCAATTGCTTACACATCTCTCCCCCACAGGGCTCTAGGCCACTCAAGGGCGGGGACTTCGCCGTATGTTTACTTTGGTATTCTCAGCACCTAGCACAGTGCCCAGTCCGTGGAGGCACAAAGTATACATTCGTTGTATGAAATTACATGTCATTTGTTTGGAACTCAGCACACATTTCCCCAAAGTATTACAAATGGAAGTGGAATTGTAATGTTGCCAACCAGCACAGAAGAAGTTTATTTAACCTATCTTGTAGTCTACCAATAAGTTATTTGGAGCTATGGGTGTGGGGTCAGACATAGATGAAATTTCACATTGGTCAGAGTTCATCTTTGACTCCCTCCAAACTATCTTTTTTCCCTACATCTTCCATCCATGAGTATCATTGTCTCTAAGCTTCCTACTCAATATCCAGGAGTGGTCCCTTACACTGGCCTTGCCTGCTCTTACCCTGAATAATCTATCAGCCCTCCTTACCCAGTCAGAATTCTCATTTCCTGAGTGCAGCTGAACTCAGTTGATTCTCAGTAGGAAAAAAAAAAAATCTGATTGAATTAATTCTTACTCATGTGTGGATGGTTGCCCTAACGACCCCCCACCTTTATCCCTTCTCCCCTCTACCTCCCCCCCCGCTGTCCCATTGCCAAGCACAGTAGTTAAGATTATAGGTTTGGAGACAGGGGTCAATTTGAATCCTCGTTCTAACACTAAATTATATGGTCTAGGTAGTTTAATTTCTGTGAGTCTCAGTTCTCTCATCTATGAAATGGGAATAACCACAGTTATGAAGAGAGCTAATAGTTTTATTGTACTTATCAGTGTTATATTACATGTTGGGCACAGTTCTAAGGACTTTTTACTCATTTACCGATTCACTTTATCTTCACAACAACCCCTGAGGCAGGTACTCCTATTATTGTTATTAATAGATTTTTAATGGTAAATTAACCATTATTTATTCCCTGCCTTCAAAAAAAGACTTTGAAGCAAAATGCTACATGATCAAAATTTCTGGCAGCCTTGATGGGAGAGGACAGGCATTCCTAGGAGATCTTTCAGGGTGCTGCTCCAGATCACCTGGGACTGCAATTTATCCTCCGAGTCCATTCCCTAAGCCATTCCTATTTCCATAGCTTCTTTCTTTCCTCTGCCTCTGAATGTGCCAAATCTGCAAGTGGTCCAAGTTTTTTTTTTCTATCCCCTTTCTTTCTTTTTTAATTTTTTCACAGAGTCCATGGCAGCTGCAAGGGGGTGGGGGCCGGGCGGACGACAGCAG
The DNA here is from genome assembly GCA_004026765.1 of Micronycteris hirsuta. Classification (NCBI taxonomy): domain Eukaryota; kingdom Metazoa; phylum Chordata; class Mammalia; order Chiroptera; family Phyllostomidae; genus Micronycteris; species Micronycteris hirsuta. The sequence continues at coordinate 376,025 of PVJI01000058.1, forward strand.
CTGTTTGTGTGCACGGGGCCTCTATAGCCGTTCTTTGTGAGTCAGGGGCCGTCTGTGTATATCACAGGCTACCACCTGGCAAGACATTTAGTTCCATCTATGTTATTGAAATGTTTCCTGGATGATATCATAAATGCATAAGGATGAGAGGAACTTCAAGATGCTGATTTCCAGCCCCTCACTGCCCTGCAGCCTTGTGCTGAAACGTTCTCGGGCGATTTATCCTCTAGTTTAGCAGACAGCTTTGGATTCGCTCTCCAGTCCTTCCCACTTGCCAGATGCAGAGATTTTCAAGCCAGTGGGGTATGCATTTCAACAGAAGTAACAGTGTAGTCGTGGAAAACACTGAGCAGAAGCCAAGGCACAGGCAGGTGGCAGGCTTGTCACTCAGGCCCCTCGCAGTGGAATCCTTGTGATTAAGCTCACTTCTCTGGGCCTCAGTTTCCTCTCCTGCCAAACAAGGTGGGTGGGCTAAACTGTTTCTGGTTGCCCCCGAGCTCCTGGGCTCTGATGCTCTGATAAACTGCTCTGGACGAATGGCTGTCTGTCCTTGCCGATGTCACCCCAGGGGGGCAGTCTGTCAGGACCTTTGTCAGCCTTTTCAAATGTTTTCTGGTCCTTAAAACTGAGAAATCTCCCCTGTGTAACTAAGAATTTTTTGTAATATGAGTGTTTTGGTTGTCATTATTGTTAGGACTTCTGAAAAACATGAATAGAATTTTACCCTGCATTCCCGTTACAATGACCCTTTTATACGCATACAGTGACATGTTCGTTTTAACCCAGATGAGTAGTTTTCAAAGACTTAGCAGAAATGCTTCTCTATTTGTATAGGACTCCATATTTCAGGGCTATTTAACAAATGCCATTTCATCTGAACCTCAAACTAAACATTGGAAGGGAAATTGTACTCAATTTTATATGTGAAGAGATGCGGGATGGATAAACATGAATATCTTCAACAAATATCTTATCCCACAGTTACTAGATAAGTGAAAGAGTCAGGACCTAAACCCAGGTCTTTTCACTCAAAGTCTCATGGTCAGGCCACGAGAACACGTTACCTGAGCACCACACTCCCCACCAGCCAACACCTCCGCTCCCCCTTTGAGTTTCCGCTCTGTCCCGGGTACCTTAGCAGGCACTTACTTGCATGCAACTCTCAAACGCTTGAAACAGTGGTGCAGGGGAAGTATTACCATACTCAGTTTAGAAATGGAATAAATCCAAGTTCAGAGAGATTAGGTATTAAGTAGTTGTCTGGCGGCTAATGCATGCTGAACGCAAAATCAAACCCAGGCTTGTCCTTGGGACAGTGCCGCCTTTCGCTTAAATATGCGTCACCCAAAATAAAATCCAATATAGTTTGATCTTTAAGATTTTTTAGGCCACACGAATTATTGTTCCATGAAAGTACAGTTAACAAAAATTAGAGAAATGGGTTGAATCCCATCCGGCCAATTCGAACCTCACTCAGTTGTCCTTAAATTTTCCTGTTATGCTTTATTCTACTTTATGGACTTTTTAAGAAATGTTATTTTCCAGTATTTCAAAAATATTTTTTGTTGCTTTTTTCCTGGGTCCTCTTAACATGTCTATACTTCAATTTTAGAAGATTGGCATTTAAAAGTGAGCATGATATTTTTAGTTAGAACTCAAAGCGTGGCCAGTAGTAGGATGGGGTTCCAGCTCACTTCCTTATTCTCAAATTCCAGATTATGTGTCCCAGGATCATTTTATGGTTATTCAAAATCCATTTTCCTGGCCATTTTACCTAGTTAACCCTTGTCCATTTTGTATTTGTCTAATTCATTGCCTATTCCTTTTTTCTTTTTAAGTTTTTATTTTTTTATTATTATATTTTTTAAACCTTACCGAAGGACATACTTATTGATTTTTAGAGAGAGAGGAAAGGAGGGAGGGAGAAGGAAAGATACACTGATCGTTTGCCTTTTGCATGCGCCCCCACCAGGGACCAAACCCGCAGCACAGGCTTGTGCCCTGACCAGGAAGCGAACCTGCGATCTTTCGGTTTCTGGGACGATGCTCCAACCAGCTGAGCCACGCTGGCCAGGGCTCATGCCCTATTCTTAAGCACACTAACTTTATCTGTGAAATGGGGGTAGTGATTCCTGTCCTGTCCTCACCTCATAGTTCTGGTGATGTTCAATCCAATGATGTATAAAGGAAGTACTTGGAAAAGTAGGAAGAGCCATCAACACAGAGGACTATAGCATATTTTGCTTTTGCAAAACCTAAACTATAGAAATGAAGCTAAGTAATCAGGATTGTTCAGTTAGTCTAAGATTTGTATGTTCTGGATTTATTGATTATTTATCACATATATAATTATAAAGTAATTTCATTCATCATTAAATTATTTTAAAAGAAAGACTTTATGTGCTTTATTTTGAGTATTTTCATACCATAGCTGGGGTTGGTTAAATACAGTGTCGGTGCTTCCCCTCACACGGTTTTTCACCTAGAGACTTCCTGGCTGCTCTCCCGCAACACCTCACCCCTTCTGCGGTTGTTATGGACCCTGGATGAGCCTTTTCTTAGGGAAGTCCCCACATTGTTCAGCATGAGAGCGTATTTTTTAAATGTTAATCTGTTTGTGCACTTCCATGATGATAATGAACTTCTGGCATCTACTGACTGAGAAAATTCTCCATGACAAAAGGACATTACCAACAGTAAAACTTTGACATGGACCCATATTTAATCAATCACAACTGCATCCAGATGCTTTGGGAAAATACACAGACATGACTGACACATTGCCCCACCAGGCATGCTTATGAACACTCAGTAAATATTTGGCGAGTGAAAGCACAAATGAGAAGAGAATGAAAATTCACAGACAATGCTTGTGGTAAATGTGGATTTGTGACCCGTGGCCACAAATCCATTCCCCGGCCCTTGCCCTGGGGGCCAGAGCTCAGAACTTGGAAACCACTTGTATAGTTTCCCAAATACCCAGTATACAGTAGGAACTCAATAACTGTGCACTGAATGTAGGAATTAATGAATGGATGCCACTTTGTCTCCAGTTAGATTACAGTTTTGAGGATAGCACGGTACGTTGCAGGCCTGTGCACCACCTATGCAGCCCAGCTGAGAAAACGCAGCCCCCTTCCACATAAACAACCAGCCTGGTTAGTACCACCTATGAGCAGACGTATCTTGGGAGGAGCTTATGCAAAAGGAAACATCTAAAATTTCAAGGGAATAGAGATGCCTTTGAGTCTAGAAAATTCCTCGTCTTTCTTTGGGAGGGTAAGTAAAAGAAAGTACGGCGATCGGAAACCATGCATAGATTTGAGAGCTCCTGAGGAAAAGCAGTGTTGTTGGCCCTAAGGAAGGGACAGCGTCCTGTGAGTGGACCAGAAGCCTCCTCCTTGGAAATCTGCCTCAGCCTCCTGTGGAGCAATCGGAGGCCTCGCAGAGAAGAGGCAGTGTGACCAGAACACTCTCAGGCAGACATCGACATGGTGCAGGAGATGGTTAGCTCATCCCACCATGAAGTGGCAAAGGCAAAAAGCAAGTTACTTATTCATAAGTCATGAATTAAACAGTACATATTTTTATGGGCAAAGCGACACCGAGAATGGGAAAGCGGGCTCACTCACCTCAGCAGCGCTGGGTAGAGCAGTCCAATCATCTCGAAGACAGACTCCTGATACGGGCTCTTCTCGGAGGTCCAAGCGTCATGAAACGCTGTTGAGTCTCTTGCGCTGAGTGCGGTGGCTACTTCACCTTGTAACAAAGGAAGTGAAAGTGTCAAGATGAAGAGGACTTGAAAGTCAACATTCCCTCGAAGGGGAAAAAAATGCAGACACAAGCCCTTTCTTTACAAAAAAAATTGTGGGGTGGAGGGTTCAGAAATGCTTTGATTGTAGAGAACATCTGTAAAGGCAAACAAGAAGTAAGCTTTCTTATTTCTGGTGTTTCCTCAGCTTCTCCTGAAGCCTCGGGCCTGATTTTTATACCCGAGCAGCCTGGAAACAAACTACCAGAGGAAAAAAGGAGAGAAATTACACTACCGCTGCTTTCGGTTCATTTGATTTTCTTTCATGTTTCGTGGCTGCCTTGCTATTTCTGACCTCAGTTTGTTCTGCCGAATGGAAATTGCTGGGCAGATTGGATTCCCCAGGGCTGGACGGGACCTTAACCACAGTTTGGTCGACATTCTCAGTTCTGTCGCTATGAAAGCTGAGGCGCAGTGATGTAAAGCACCATGTCGCAGGTCTTCTAACCATTAACATCACGCTCACCATGGCGCGACAACCCCAAGTCCGTCTCTTGACCAGCGGTTCAACCCAGGTGCAGCATTGCTGTGGCCTTTTTAATCTCCCCATCTGTCCCTCTTTAAGGAGACAGACATCAGCCGAACGGGATATTTCCTCTGGAGTGACGGGCCTGGGCGGGCCTGCTGGCTTCGGAGTGGATGGAGTCGGGCTGGAATGCAGTCAGACTGCGCACCTGCAATGGGTACTAGATAGTAGTATGTGACAAAGGACATGAGCAGTGGAGCCTGACTGCCCCGGATGTCCTCGTCCTGACACTGAGTAGCTGTGTGACCTTGACAAGTTACTTAACTTTTTTTTTGTGGCTCAGTTTGTTCATCTGTAAAATGGAAGTGATAGTGGTATCTCTTTCCCATGACCGTAGTAAAGATTAAATAGATGAATACATATGAAGTGTCTAGAACTGTGCTGGATAGATGGCAGACACTTGGTAAAGGTGGATATTATTGTTATTAATGTGGATGATGACGATATCTTCACCTGTAGAATAATAGTGTCACAAGGTGGTAACACTGAAGTTGCCATACGTACGTGTGTCTGATTGCAGTAAAGGGATGAATGAATTAGCAGTCTGATCTTGGGCCACACTCGATCTTTCTGGCCCTTTCTAGCTCCTCTTAAGTAACATTATGCTGATCAGGGATTCATTGCCTTTCCACAGGGTGACCAACTTGTCCTGGGAAACACCTGGTGCAGGTAGACCGGAACAGGGGTGACCCTGGGCCTCTGTGACCCTTGGTGCAAGGTATACTAATGATTAACCACTTGGGCCTTGAGGTACCCTGTCCTGTATCCCCCACCCCACCTTATCATTGGGGAGTGCATTGAGGGGTACGTGACCTAAATCTGGGGACAGATAGCAGACTCTATTGGTTGTTTATGCTAATTTATCTTTCCTCCTCAGCATCTTCCTTGCTGGCAGAGTCCTGATTTTATCCTTCTGCTCATTCACTTAGTGGCCATGGGCCCAGAAAAAGTGACCGTAACCCCAGTTCACAAAGGTAGGGATGGTGCTTGGTTAATGTAAGCCAAGCATGCAATTCTAGCCTCCTTCTTGGTGACTGAATTCATAGGGGAAAGTTGTAGGCACTGGCATTATATTACTAGTTGTTAAAATACTGAAATGCTCTGTAAAGGTTGGTAAAGTTATGTTGCCCTAGTGCCCAGCCTCCTGCCTTAGAATTCTTGCGCTAAACCTCCCCCATTCGACTACTAAAGGGTTAAAGCTGGCAACACGGGGTGGGGAGGGGGGGCTTCCTGGGTCCTGGCTGCAGGCCTCCTGCTTTGTTGGCTCAGTGCCCTTGCCTCTGTGTCTGTTGTTTATTTTGCAGAATATCTTGCCTGTGTGTGACCTAATTCTGGGGACAGGTGGCAGCAGTAATAGCTCTCTCCAGTTTCCTGAGGACAGAGGTCCCAGGGGCAGCCACCAGGGTCCGAGGGCATAGTGTTGGTATCCACAGCGGCAGAAGCAGTGGTTCTGGGCCAGGCTGGTTCTGTGATGTGATTCTGGGCCGAGCCTCAGAGCCTCACAGTGCCCTGGCGTTTCAGGGGATACAACATTTTAATGCATTTCTTTCTGCTCAAAGTAACTATGCCACTCAGCTTTTGCATGTACCATGGCACCTAGAACTTAGTGGTGTAAAACAATAACAATTTTGTTTTAAGCTGTGGGTCACCAGTCTGGGCTTGACTGAATGGAGCGCATCTGTGCATCAGCAGACAGCTGCTTGGTTGGCTGGGGCTGGCTGATCTGGGGTGACCTCAGCTGGGATGGCTCATTTCTACTCCATGTGCTTCACCATCCTGCAGCAGATGAACCCATACCTGATCACACAGTAATCATACAGTGATCACGTAGTAATGGCAGCCTCCTGTGGGAAAGAGAGTGGAGATGTACAAGGCCTCCTGAGACTTACAATTGGCACAATGTCACTTCTGACCATTCTATAGGTCAAAGCAAGTCATAAACCCAACTCAGATTGAAGGGCTGGAAAAAACAGACTCTGCCTCTTGACAGTGTGAGTGTAGATATAGGGAGAGTAGGAACGGGAGACATTTTTGCCAATTACACAGTCATCTGGAGCTTGTGTTTGGTACGCTAATGTGAACAACATGGTGGTGGGAGATCAGGACAAAGGAGATGAAAGGAGGCCCCTTTCTCCTCAGCAGAGTCAGGAACTCCGTGGAAGAACCAGGGTGACGTCCAAGCTGCCCGAGTTCTGGGAGCAAAGGCCTGGCTTGTGGGAGGTGCGTGTGAGGAAGTCTGTGAAGTGCTATCGAGCTCTACTTGGCTTTCCCAGTCACTACGTGTGGTGGTGCACTGTTCACCCATAGTCTTTTCCCTTTTCCCCTGGAAATCGGCGTTGTTCCAGATGACAGCGTCTCCATCAACCCCCTTCCCAGAGAGAAGAGGAAGGAGGTTTCTATGGAATGTGTACTGACGCCTACTTATTGATATCACAGTGAGAGCCTTAAAATAAATTTGCTGTTTGAAAAGTACTGGAATAGACTCACTGTGGAGGCTAGAGAAGACTGCGGAGTTAATCACTGCTAATGACTGTTAAAAACATGACATGATCCACCCTCAACCCCAACTCAGCTTCCACTGCTTTCTTCTCAGAAAAGTGGCCAGATAATGGAAAAGGCAGGAGCTTGGGTGACAACAGAATTAAGACGCTCGCGATGTTGGGTGTCCCTCTTTACCTCTCCAGGCCTTCATTTCCTTACTTGTAAAATGAGAATCTGATGCCTACTTCCCAGGGTTGTTTGGGTCTGGTACCTGAATGCCGGGCATAGGTGTCTCCTTCCTCCTTCCTGTTTCTCTCTGCCTTTCCATGAAATTTCTGTCAGGGTCTCGCAATCCTTCTATTAAGGAAGTTCACTGTCAGGTCTCCTCTAAACCCTCCCCACCCTAGTAAAAGTAAAAGCAAGATCAGTTAGATGAATCACAAGGAAAAGCATTAGAACCCTTCAGGACTGTGGGCTACTCAGGAGGAGAAGTGGCTTTTACTTCATCTTTCAAGGATCTGAATGGCCTTAGGCGAGTAATAAAGAATCATATTGGCTTGTGGGTTTTCCAGGCAGAGGCAAGGATGACACATGGTCTTAAAATGTGAGTTAACTAGAAATAATTCAAAGTCTTACGGAACTCTCTTTAGTTGCCAGGTCTGCAAATCAAGAAAAAGGGCAGGCAGAAGATCGAGCCAGGAGGGCTCTTGCACTGGAGATTCCCCAAGGGTAAGGTGCCTGCTCTCTCTTCCCCCTTTCTTCCTCTGTGGATATCAGCCTGGTGACCTGTGCATAGGAAGCTTTCAAACCTCCCAATGACCCTTTCCTCATCTGGAAGGTCAAATGCTTTGAAGGGGACTTTTTTTAAAAAAAGAAGATTTTATTTACTTATTTTTAGAGAATAGAAGAGGGAGGGAGAAAGAGAGGGAGAGAAACAATGATCGGTTGCCTCTTGTATACATCCCAACTGGGCACCAAACCCACAGTCCAGGCATGTGCCCTGACTGGAAATCAAACCAGTAACCTTTAGCTTTGTGGGATGAAGCCCAACCCACTGAGCCACACTGGTCCAGGCTGAAGGGGACTTTTATTTATTAAGACTTTTGGGGGTACAAACAACAGAAACCAACTTTAGCTATCTTGAGGAAAAATGTAGTTGATCTTAGATACCAAGGAAGTTCACCAGATCTGAGGAACTGTAGAACAACCAGGCTTTGAGAAGAGTAGACTCTGGGCAGCCCTGGAGGCCTCAGCAATGACAGTTATTGGTCCAGTCACTTAAAAGCACTGTCATGATGTGAGAGAAATAGGATTGGCCCAGCCTCAGAGAGGGTTCACCTTGACCAAGCAACTGTGGTCCAGAGAGCAGTGTTGCTGGAAGTCCACACCTGCGACTCGGGGGATAATGCCTACAGAATGGTAATTTACTGGGAGCTGAGCAGCCACCCACAGAACTGTCTGTTAAAGACTTTGTGCATCAGTCACCTTCCATGAATAACAAGCCATCCCCCAACTGGTTTAAAATATCAACCATTTTACTTGCTCATGGTTCTGTGGATCAGCAGTTTGGACTGGGCTCAGCTGGGTTGTTCATCTCTTGGTTTCACTTGGGGTCATTCTTATGGCTGCAAATATCTTGTAGCTCAGTTGAGGCTGGATGGTCCAAAGTGGTTTCATCTTGTGTCTGGAAGTTGGTGCTTGTTCTCGCCTGAGAAATCCTGCTGCTATTCTATGTGACTTCTCATCCTCTAGCAGGTTAACCTGAGCTTCTCCACATGGTGGTCTCAGGGAAGCAGGAGAGGACAGGCTCCAGTGTGTCTCTGTGTCACATTTGCTGTTGACCTGTTGGTCAAAGTGAATCATACAGCCAAACTGAGAGTCAAGAGATTGGGAAATAAACTCTGTCTCATGAAGGAAGTGGAGGTGGGGGGCAAAATCATATTACAATGACTAATACATACCTGTATTGCAGAAATTTACGGCCATTTTTTGAAATCTACTCTATCTTATATCGGCTTTATTCTCCACATATTCCCTAAAGCAGTATCATTAATTTTTTTTAATCATTTTATTTTTTCTTGAAATGTAAATAGGCTGCTTACAATAATAAAATAATCTATAGGAAGATCTAGCTTTAACCAGAAGTCACAACTCTATATTTTTCTGAGTAAGTCTGAAATGCAGGAACAATAAAAGAAGCTGAATAAATCCTTAGGCTGATGCTTGAGATGCAATCTGATTGCTTTTTGAAATGCAACCCTTGATCAGCAGATATTCATAATACCAGATTGCCAATTAGACTTTAGATTCCATTAACGATGACAAGAGTCATTTCTTGAGTACCTACTATACACTGCGTGACTTTGTACAATATTTTTAATTATTGCAATACTCTGTGAAGTAGAAATTATTGTTCCCATTTTTTAATTGAGGACCCTGCAGCCCAAAGTTAAACTTCCTGCCCCCTTTGCAGAAGTATTTTATATCAGAGGCAGAATTTGAACCCAGGTCAACCTGACTCCTTGGGCTAGGTCACTGTCCATTCAGCTTCTTAGTGATATTGTTTCTCTCCAGGTAGTATATTAATTACCTGGATAGCAAGGCAAAGAAACACACACCATGCATTCTTCTCAACTTGGTCAATTTTGTGAATAGAGGGGAAATTTCAGTGTACCGATAGTCAAGTGGAATTTCTTTCCTCTGCACCTTCCTTGAAGGAAGTAGAGGTTTTCCGGCTCTGATCTCCAACCTGCCCCTCTGGAAGCAGTTCCACGTTTGGAAAGCCTTCCTCACCCTGAGGCTGTTAGGTAAAAGGTCAGTGGACAGTGACCTGGAGGGCGCGGGCCTGAGGTGGACTCGCAGGTTCCCTGCTTCAGCCCGAGGGCTGAAGGACTGAGAAGAAGATGGGAGTGATCCACGACGGGTCACTTAAAAATGTTTTCAGAACTGCAAGAGTTTATTGGAAATACTTAAAATACATTTGTTGTTTAATGACTGGGATAAATAAACACATATAAGGAAATGATTGGTATAACTACATACATGCGCAGGCATTCACCTCTCCCCCCAAAGGACTGTAATCCATATGTTTGCTGGGAGTTGAGTATTTGGAACTTGGTTTGCATTACCCCCTGTAAATGATATTTCTAAAAATAATTAGTGTTCAAGACTGGTCTGAGGCTTTTTCTGTTGTTGTTAACTCTTACTGTTTTTAAGTCCAGTTTTTAAGCCACTCAGTCTCTTTTTCCAAATCCCATTCTCAGGGCAAAGGTGTATGTTCAGCTGCAAATCAGATCAGGAAGCACATCCGTCCTGGACCAGTGGCTCCTTTGGATTCAGTGCAGAGGTTAGGAGAAAGGGCAGGAGCAGAAGGGAAAGCAAAGGCTCTGCACAGCGTGTTTTGGGTAAATTCCTAAGGGAACTAACATTCAACGATGATCTATTGGTGCCCCACCCTGTCCGAGGCACTTGTCAAAAAGTTCCTATTTTCTCCCCTCAGTTGTCCAGTGAGGTAGGCATCCTTACCTTATTTAGCCCATTTTCCAGATACAGGAGGGAAGCAACTTGCCTAAGGTCCCAAATTCACTAAGTGGCAAAGTCAGAACTTGCACTCAGATCTGTTTGCTTTCCAAGTCTCTGTTGTTTCTGCTCCGCATGCTGCTATTGACTCCATCCTTGGAGTGGGAGGCAGCTCTTGTATCTTTGGCCTCAGTAAGAGAGACGGTTGGGGCTCTGGGTCCCTAGCTGAGCATATCTAGAGAGACTAAGGAAGGAGTTAAGCAGAAATGGAGGAGTGTCAAGGAAGCTCCAAATACTTCCACCCCCTTTGGCCACACAGCGTGTTCATTAGGTAATTGCTCACGAAGTGGGGCAGTTCACATTATTCTCTTGACAGATGGTGCACGAGTGCCATCTGACAGTCCGACAGTAGTTGGCAAATTCACTCTCCTCTTTGATTTCTCAAGCTCTGTGTCCTCAATAAGTGAACAAGGACACAGCATGGATTAATGATTATGATGAGATCGGGATATGAATTAAGGGCAATCTCAGTTCAAGTGCTGGATCTGCTCTTTATGAGCTGTGTGAGCCGAAATGTTCGTGATTGAAACCTTGGGATAAGCACTATATATACAAGGGATGGGGTCATTGTGAGGACTAAGGTAATATATGGAAAGCACTTAGCAGAGTTAACGCACTTAGTAGGTGTTCATTAAATGCTGGAGAAGAACTATTCTGGCTCAACCACATACTGGCTTTGGGATCTCATGCATGTTTAGCAGTCAGGAGAGGCTAGACCGTGCTGCGGTAACAACGGTCTGACAATACCAGTGACTTACCACACAGCAGAGAAATAGTGCTTGCTGACATTCAGGGCCACTGTGGATTCGCTAGAGCTTGGCTTCCCTACCCCACTCTGGGGCCCACGGCAGCCTCCATCTGGAACATTGCCCATCTGTGTGGCAGATGGAAAAGAGAGATGGCAAACCAGGAGCTGGAAGATGTGTGTCACCTCTACTTTTTACTGGCCAGCACAAATCATACAGCCACTCCCGAGTTCAACAGTACAGGGGTGGGAAATGCTCCTACTGGGAGGGAAATTGAAGGGAAGAAAATTGTAAGATTTTATCATGTAATTGTATAATTTACCAGCAATTTACCCTGAGTCCCAGCTCTCTTGTAAAGTGTCTGGTGCATAGTAGGCATTCTGGAGAAGAATATTATCATTACTTTCTCAAGTGCTTTGGGGGCCCCTTCTCCTCCCAGTTTGGCCTAAGGAGGTGTCAGACCCAGAAAGTCCAGTTGTGCCTTATTTAGCTCAACATCTGGAGAGACTCAGCTGTACCACATATTTGTTCCTAAATCACTGAATTGCTTACTGAGTTGGCCGCCGAGCCACCTTTTCCAGACCGGAGAAGAGGAAAAACTTACTTGCAAAGAAATAGAGACGACTCCTCTTGGCCAGGCTGAGGCCTCTTTTGGAGATGGGCCATGATAAACAGAGCAGATTTATAACAACGAGGATACCCCAAACAGAGAGCAAAATGCAGTTCCAGGGGATGAGCAGGGTGGAGCAAGGGGCGACTTGTCAGAAGGCTGTCATCTGCTGGCTGTGTGATCTCAGACAAGCTCCTTCACGGCCCTGGGCTTCAGTGACCTCATGTGTAGAAGTGGGTGGCGGTGGGGTTGCTGACCATCTCTCACTGAGTAGGGATGGAGTAAAAGGAAATAAAATATGTGACGAGTTTTACAAACTATGCAAACCATTCCACAGTGGTTTAACAAAATGGTTAAAGTGAATGAAACATTTAAATTTAACACAGATATGACAGTGTATAAAATATGTCTGATGATAACAACAATTTGGTAATAAATATGGAAGTGGTTGTTGAGTCCCAAAAGCACAGACTATATTCCCAGTTTTTAAGGATCTTCAAGGGGTTTCAAAGAAGAGAGAGGTTTATTATTTAGGTATTCAATTTGCTGGCAACCATCTTAGGCTATAATTCAGCATTTGTCATGGTTGACTAAATTTTTTCTCCAGAAAATTAGATGGAGCGTGCAAACACAAAGACACAGCGTGGCCTCCTGGAACAAAACATTACGTACGGAGTCTTGAGGCAAGATTGAGAGATCAAAGGCCAGGTGGGCTGCTTGTTTTGTTGCTCGGGTGCCATTTGGTATCATTTCCGTATTTCACTCAGTCAGCGTTGCTCAACTTCCACTCTCTCCATCATCAGAAAGTATTTTTAGTTCCTTTCATTACAGGAAATCTTTGGCATTGTTCTCAGGGTTGGTCAGAAGGGGGAACATGCGTTTTTCATTGTTAGTCCATCTGTAAATAAGAACGAGCAAATGCATCCTTGGATCTTGGGGGCCGGGGGCCGTGCACTCTCCTCCGAGGCTGCATTTCGTAATTGATCATTTGACCAGAGCACAGGAGTGAGAAGCTCACTCACTAGTGTGGATGGCTCAGCCCTTCACCAAGCAGGTGCCTTCCGAGGGACTTTTGCCTCACCCCCCAAGGCTGGGGCATGAGTCCCTCCTTTGTGTTCCTATGCATCATTGTCCTTGTCACCATCATTTAGGTCACAAACACTTTGTTCATGCAGTGCTCCCACCGCACCATGTCCTGTTCTGAGCGCTGTAGTGTGTTAACTCGTGAGAGTGTTACCACAACCCCACGAGGTACGTATTTTCTGGAATTCTTTTGTCGGAAGGGGAAATAGAGACAGGAAGGTTAAGTTGCTTCTCAAAGGTTATAAGAATGAAGTGAGTTAATGTCTGTCAAGTGGCTCACACAGTGCCTGGCTAACAGTTAACTCCCCTATAAGTGCTTGTTAAGTAAATCTGCAGAGCCTAGGCCAAGCCGGACTTCAGGGCCTGCACGTGGTTTCAGTGTATCGGGGCCAGAGGCCCCGGTTTCGCGTCTCTCTTGCAGTGGGGTCTTGGCCTGGGGGCTCACTCCCCTGTAGGACCCGTGGCTCTCCCACACCGGATGCGCCTGTTGATGGAGTAAAGCGTTCCCAGGTCAAAATGTTGCCAGCTGGGAAACACGTGACAGAAACTGCAGTGGTAGGGAAGGTGGCTGGGGAGTTTATCATCGCCTTCCAGTTTTTATGAAGGGCTGGTAGGGTGGAATGGAGGTCTGTTTGTGCCATGGAAGATGTCTCCAGAATGAATTCGGAAATCTACCCGATAAAACAAAACTCATTTTTAAGACATGTGATTCCCTAGAACCTCATAACCAGAGGTGGTGATAACATCAGAGGTATAGTTCAAGGGCACAGAGAATAGAGCGGGTGTGGAAAAGTTCTTAAATGTTAACTGCAATAGCATTTGAAGGGCCAGGAAACAAACTCTGTCTCTTGGGGTCTTGGGACAGAGCTGATGCTGAAGGAGGGTGTTGGAATGGGCACACCTGGTGGGAATGTAGGGAGGTGTGTTGGTGAGGAAGAGGGGCAGCGGTGCAGCGGGGCGGATTCCCCAGTCAGCCGTCTCTTGGGTGTGACCTCTGTTATTACTCTTACCCACTACAACAGGTAAGAGTGAGTCCACCCAACCCTTCTACCATCATCTCCTTTGGCCAGAGCATGACAGATTAATTGCCCTCACCCTTTGAGAGATGAATTAAGGGAGTCTCAAAGAGATTAAGTGATTTGCCCACATTGTCATGACCTTGAAGTTGGGGAGTATTTGAACTTCGGAATTGGAGTTTCTCATACAAGATCCTTCTCAGCCTTCCACAGATTCACGTGATGTGAACTTTTCCATTTCCCTTCTGACTTTGGAAAAACTCATTTTCACTTCCTTCTTAAACCTGACTCTACAAATATGAGTCCTTCTTAAAGCATTTCTATGGCGGGGGGTAGTGCAGGGAATGTGTGCCCCACTCCCATGTAACAGGGTGCAGCCAAGGGATGGGGGGCAAATAGGGATTTGTAATGGGGTTTGGAACTCAGAGTGTCCAGGAAATATTAGAAAAAACATATATATAGGATGTCCTCACCCCCACAAGTCTGAGCTGGGGGATGGGGCACATGGAGCAGGGCCATTGAGAGCTGTTTCACATAGCAACAGCTTTGCAGCTAACCTCTGGCATGGTCATTTAATGTATCTATAGCCTTTAACTGGTTTCATAGATATGTTAAATAGCTGTGGCCTTGCTTTGAGCCAAGGGCATGGAAGTGACTTCCACCCAAGATGTAACTGGGAGGCAACTCCCCTTGGTTACAGTAACTGCATGAGAGCTTGGAGATGATTGGCTCTATGCCATGGGGCCACACCTGCCCAGACTTGCTATGGCAGCCCAGAAAAGCTGGAAGAATACAGGAATGCTGGCAGGTGAAACTGATAGTGGGAGGAGTCGGAAATGGACTGCAGAGGAAGATTGGCATGGGGATTTAAACCCAGGCGCGGCAGCCATACCTGGGCAGGACCAGGAGGCTTTGGAGGAGTTGGGACCACACGGCTGTGGCAGAAGAGGGGGGACCCCACGGCTTGGGCGAGGGTCAGGACCACGTGGAGATCACGGCGGCAACACAGCAGATGGTGACGGAACTGAGGGGCTGCCTGAACCACTACTTCTTTTTCCAGAGATATGGTACTCCAGATGGGGCAGAGGGAGAAGGCAGGACTGTGTGTGTATGTGGGTATTCTAAAGGACTTTTGTATTTTAATAAAGACATTAAGTCATTACTCTAAGTCTATATAACCTTTAAATAAATAATTTCTTTCCTTTTCACCAGTTTCTGGCATTGAGAGACGTCTTTCCTCTGGCAGCAGGCAAAGTGAACCTAGTAGGTGGGGGGAACCCCTGGAGAGAAAAAGGGGGGGTCCTTTTGGTAATTGTATATCATTTACCCCCCTAGGTCTGTTCTGTAACACCCACATTTCCATAAAGGTGGGCCTCTACTCTACTCCCAGAGAGAAATAGAGGGGAGAAACATGTCTGCCACTATCCACTCTTCTACAGTGGAGTAACTTTGGCTGGTGAGCTTGGGGAAGGGTCTTCTCATGGGGCTACAGCAACCTTTTCATCGCTGTCCTTTGGAGCAACCTGGCCTCAGGAAGCAGCTGTCCTTGGCTCCCCTGTGGACGCAGACCTGTGGGGCAGGACTCTGGCCTATCTTCTGGGAAATGGTTTGTCCTAAGGTCTTCAATCAGGAGAAGATACCTGGAATCTGAAGAGGGTCTTGGATAGAAGCCTCCACATTCTTTAGCCTGACCTGAAACAATGCTTCTTTTCTCACTATTTCGGGCAGTATCCTCTGTGTCCCATTTGTTTGACTCTTAACCCAGACCATCTCGTGGTTAATTGTTAACCATGATTGTCCACAACAGCAGGTGCTTCAGCTTCCACGGGGGGTGGCATGCTTCTTCTCTTTGGATACCTGTGTGTGTGTGCGCACATGCATGTGCACCCATGGGACCTCAATGACCATCTTTGTATTAATGTTTAATAGTAGTTCTTAAGGAAGATGCAATTTTGTTGAATTCCTCTGTCCTGCCTGTGATAATTTACTAGTTTATTTAGTCAGGTCTGTTGGATGCTTGCATTGCACCTGGGCCTGTTCAAGGAGCCAGGGACGCAAAGATGAAAAGACCCATTCCCTTCTCTGGAGGCCCTATCAGTGTGGTCAGGAGACAAACATGCAAATAAGAAATGGACCACTCTGACATTCTTGTTGCAGCGGAGACTCCGAGAGTGCTGCAGAAGTATAAATGGAGTGTTACAAACAGTGAGGAGGCAAGGGGCCTTCCTGGGACAACTTTGAACTGGGAGGTAAAAATGAGGAGGAACCAGTCAGGTGGCCACGTGAAGAGAAGGCACCTTTCTGGACAGAGAGGCGTGTACAAGGAGAAATGGGGGGCTCAGGAGCCATGAATAATTTCCTATAGCTGGAGGTGGAGTGGCAGGGAGCTGGAGAGAAAGAATGGTGTCGGTTCATGAAGTCCTTTGGTGCCCTGCTAAGGGTCTTGAACTTCATCATCTGTAGCAGTGCTTCCCAAACTTCCTTAATGGTAAGCATTATTTGGTTGACAATAAAAATACGGAGGCTCCAGACTCAACCCAGAGCTGCATGGAGGATCTGACTAGTTGACAAGCACCCTGGTGATTCTTAGAATCAGACACATTTGGGAAGCACTGCTGAGCTATGGGGTTTGGAATAAAGGAGTGGCATGGACAGAATCGCCTTGTCATGAAACCAGTCTGGTGTGTGGAAGCTGCACTGGGGGAAGGGTGGTAAAATCGGAGGTCTGCGGACAGGTGAGGACTCCATCTACGTGTGAGGTGATGAGAGCCCGATGGAGGGAGGGGTGCAGTGGATGGGAGCTGGGGAGAGGGGTGGAGAGTACTAACATAGCAGTGTTGCAGGAGGCGGGAAGATTCATGCACTGTCCACTCACATGAGTGGAGAACAAGTATCTTCTTAGTATCACATAGCTGAATGTATTGAATCACGTCTCCCCTGGTCCTTCTAAATTCATACATTGAAGCTCAAATCCCCAAAGTGTTGGTACTTGGAGATGGGGCCTTTGGGAGGTAATTAGGTGTAGAAGGGTGGTAATCTCATGGTGGGATTAGTGCCCTCTTGAGAAGGGACACCAGAAAAATCTCGTACCCCCCTGACACCGTATGTAGTTATTAGAATATTGTTGACTGTATTCCCTATGCTGCACTTCATATGCCTGTGGCTATTCAGTAACTAACAATTTGTAGTTCGTAATTTCTTCATCTTTTTCACCCATCCCCTCAACCCCGCCCGCCCCCCTGCTCTCTGGCAACCATCAAAATGTTCTCTGTATCTATGAGTCTGTTTCTGTTCTGCTTCTCGTTTATTTCGTTTTTTAGATTTCACATATAAGTGAAATCATATGGCATTTGTCTTCCTTTGTGTGATTTATTTCATTCGGCACAGTGCCCTAAGTCCTCTAGCTTTTTCTCGTCTGGAAAGCACTTGATCTGTCCTCAGATGCTAAATGATAGCTTTGCTGGGTAGAGTAATCTTGGTTGTTGGTCCTTGATTTTCATCACTTTGAAAAACCAGGACCATAATAAAACATAATTGCCATCTCTTAAAAAAGAAGAGACACCAGAGAGCTTGCTCTCACTTGCTTTCTCTGCCATGTACAGACACAGTGAGAAGGTGGCTAAACTTCTGCAAGCCAGGAAGAGAGCTCCCATCTGAGCTCACCGTGCCGGCACCCGGCATTCAAAGTCCAGCCCCCAGAACTGTGAGAAAATACACTTTTAAACCACCCAATAAATGGTCATTTGTATGGCAGCCCAAGCTGACTAATCAAATTATCTAATCTTCTCCATTAGCTGCTTAACACTCTGAGTAGCAAAATAATAGCAATGATAATAACAGGAATAATTATAACACATTGTTAAAAATCCAGTAATTTCCATATGATTCCCCAAAACTTCATGTTGCCAAATCCAGAAGTCACTCTCTTATCTTTCTTGACCTTTCAGCAGCATCCAGCAGAGCAGACCATACTGTTTTCCTAAAAATACTCTTTCCTTGCTTTCTCGGACACGCATTCTGTGAGCGACGTCCACCACGCTCACTCATGTCCACCACAGCCTCCCCTCCTGAGTCTCTTTGGCCAAATCCTCCTCTCACACTTGACTTTGACTTTTAAAGTCTGTCTTAGAGCCCACTTTCCTTTACATCCTTCCTTAGTGACCTCACTAATATTTGTTCTAATTCTATCTAAATCTGGATTATTCGTACCTAGTTCTCCATCACTGATCTCTCCCGAATACTGCAGACTCCTAGCCAACTGCCTACTTGACTCTGCCTTCTGCACGCCTCACAAATTGCACGTCCGCGGGGCACAGTGGATTCCCCAGTCTTCGTTCCCTCAGCCAACTGGCTCCCGGTCTCTCCGTCATTGTGAAAGTGACTGCTGTCTTCCCAGTCCCTCAAGTGAAAGGCTATGGGGTTTCCTCGATTCCACTCTCTCCTTTAAATGTCATACCCAATCCATCAAGAAGTTCTGCAGACTGCTGCTGAGCGTTCCTCTTCTCTCCACGCCCTACGCCAGGGCTCCTCAAACATCAGGGTGCCTCAGAATCACCTGCTGGCTTCTTAAAACCCCATTGCTGGGAGTTTCAGGTTCAGGAAGTTCAGGGTGGGGCCTGAAGTTTGCATTTCTCACAAAGTCCTTGGAAAATGCTGCTGGTCACAGGATGCACTTTGAGAACCACCATCCTATCATATTATTAGCGGCCTATCAAGTCCCCCATTGTATTTCACCTGAAATACTGCAACAGTCTCTGAGTTTGGATCCATAGTTTTCCTCTCATTCCATTTCATGGACATTTTTGGTGTTTTCTGACTTCCTAGTACTTAAAAAAAGTTTCCTTCTTCTATTTGGGAAAATTCCAGCCTTGAAAGTTTCACTCCCTAAAGTTAGAACCTAGAAAATGCAAATGCCTTGCTTCTTTCACAGCTGGGGAGTAAACTGGTGACTCAGGCTCGGCCATTTGGCATGCTTCAGAGATTTTTGATTCAGCGGTAAGCAGCTTGAAAAAGGAGGGTCTGTGCAACCTTTTTTTTCCTTGGAGATTTGAACCTGAATCTTATTTGTCAGGTCCTTCAAAAAATAAAAATAAAAAAAATCCACAACCTGCTCAATATTCTTTGAAAATAAAATTTAAATAAATTTCTGCTGAACCAGCCAGAGTCAGCTCTGTTATTTGCAGTGAGGAACTCTGGGTGCTACACCCATTTGGAATCCATGATCTGCTCCGCAGAGATGGCACAGAGATCTGACTCGACCCCAGGTGAGCACCAACCACCTCCTCAGCTTAGCTGGCAGAGCCCCCTGGGACCAGGCGTCCTCCTACAGCACCCACCTCCTCTGGTATCACTATCCTCCTTGTCCACTTTGACCTGAGGCTACCAACCATTGTTTGCTCCTGCAAATGCGCTGGGCTTGTGCCCACCCTAAGGGCCTTGCACATGCTGGTGCTTCTGCCTGGCGCGTGCTCCCTTCGGATCTTCCCTTGGCTGACTTTTGGTTTGTTATTCAGAGCTCAAATTGCTCGATATAAATGACCTCTCAGCAGAGGACTCTTTCTTGACTACACAGTCTAATGTGGCCAATAGCCAACAAAAATCTCAGTGGTTTTCTCTTCCACAGAGAACCAATCACTATTTGATGTTTTTCTTATTTGTTAATTTGTTTACCGTGCACCCCTAAACCCTTCAAAGAAGATAAACTCTGTGAGAACAGTTGTGTTTGCAAGTACATTTTCCTGGTCTGTTGCTTGTCTTTGCCATGTGCTCAGTGGTGTCTTGTGAAGCACCAAGGTTTTTAGGTTTGATGAAGTCCAATGTATCAGCTTGTTCTTTCATGGATCTTTTTGGTGACATCATATCTATAAAATCTTTGCTTAGCCTAAGCTCTTGAAGATTTTCTCCTATGTTATCTTCCAAATGTTTTTATTATTTTAGCACTTACAATTAAGCCTGTGATCAAATTTGAGTGAAATTTTATGTATCCTGTGAGGTAAGGGTCTAAGCTGATCTTTCGCCTGTGACTATCCAATTGTCCCAACACTATTGGTCACGAAGGCTGTCCTTTCCCCAGTGCATTGCATCGGCACCTTGGTTGAAAATCAATTGATCATAAATGTAAAAATAAATACAAGGATTTGTTTCTGAACCCTCAGTTCTTTTCCATTGATCTGTATGTCTATTTAATGATGTACCTGTTTTTCATTTACTTTATTGGAATGACATTGGTTTAAGTAATTATATAGGTTTCAAGTGTACATTTCTATGATACATCATATATATATAGTGTGCCCACCACCCAAAGTCAAATCTTCATTCGTCATCATGTATTTGACCCCCTTCACCCTTTCCTATCCCCAAACTCCCACTTCCTTCTGGTAACCACCATACTGTTGTCTGTTTCTATGAGATTTTCTGTTTTTCTTGTTTGTTTATTCATTGCTATCAGTTTTATTCAGTTTTATAGCCAACATATAAATGAAATCTATAGTTCTTGACTTTTTCTGCCTGACTTACTTCACTTAGCATGATATGCTCAAAATAATGGTTTACTTTTCCATCATTTGCTTCTAAAATCTTTCTAGAATTTATTTTGATTCACGGTATGAGTTTAGGGTTGAAATGGAGTTTTTTAAAAAATATATTTTATTGATTGTGCTATTACAGTTGTCCCATTTTCCTTCCTTTACTCCCCTCTGCCCTGCACACCCCCTCCCACCCATATTCCCCCCCTTTAGTTCACGTCCATGGGTCATACACATAAGTTTTTTGGCTTCTACGTTTCCTATACCATTCTTAACCTTCCCCTGTCTGTTTTCTACATACCATTTATGCTACTTATTCTCTGTACCTTTTTCCCCCCTCTCCCCTTACCACTCCCTTGTTGATAACCCTCCATGTGATCTCCATTTCTGTGGTTCTGTTCCTGTTTTATTGTTTGCTTAGTTTTTGTTTTGTTTTAGGTGTGGTTGTTAATAACTGTGAGTTTGTTGTCATTTTACTGTTCATATGTTTTATCTTCTTTTTCTTAGATAAGTCCTTTTAACATTTCATATAATAAACGCTTGGTGATGAACTCCTTGAATTTGATCTTATTTGAGAAACACTTTATCTGCCCTTCCATTCTAAATGAAAGCTTTGCTGGATAGAGTATTCTTGGATGTAGGTCCTTGCCTTTCATGACTTGGAATACTTCTTTCCAGCCCCTTCTTGCCTGCAAGGTCTCTTTTGATAAACCAGCTGACAGTCCTATGGGCATTCCTTTGTAGGTAACTGTCTCCTTTTCTCTTGCTGCTTTTAAGATTCTCTCCTTCTCTGTCATCTTCACTAATGTAATTATGATGTGCCTGGTGTGTTCCTCTGAGTTTTCCTCCCTCCAAATGTCTAACAAATATCCTGGCATTGTTTATCGAATAACCCTTTTCTTTTCCATTGATTCATTTGTTTGTCAAGTGGTTACATGATATTTTTACAGGAACCTCTTCTACGCTACTCTGACTCATTCCATTTCTCCCCACCCAGCACTCTAAGAAGCCCCTAATTCTGTATTCTGTTTAACCAAATGACAAAAACTGTCCCTGCCTCAAAAGAGCTTAGGTTGGCAAATAGGAAGAGGACATCGACATGTTAGGATAATAAACACAGAACAGATATTTGCATTAGGCCTCAGAGAGGGCTTGTGCATTTATGGAACAGTCAGTGAAATGAAGGGCTTCTCAGGGGAGTTCATGTTTGCTTTGGGTGGGGCTGTGGACACTTCATCTGAAAGTCACCCGGCCCCTGCCCAGATTGTTCCTACCTATTTGTCTGACACTGTTTTAATCTTCTGATGGAGGCTGTGGGGTTTTTAACCATCAGATGACTATGAAATTCCACGGGAAGGCTCCGCCCACTCCGAAAGAGTGTACAAGTTCAACATCTTTTTCAGTGACGACACTCAAGACTTGCTTGGGTACGGCTGTATGACAGGTGATCCCACTGAGTTTCTTTTGGTCTTGAGGGCTGTGAAACCCTGTTAAAACCAAGAGGATGAAATGAAACTTAGAAAAATATAAACGACTTCATTTTGTCTCAAAAACGCCAGTGTTAAGGAGGCTTCATCAGAAAGAATGAAATTTGGGTTGCCTGAAAATGCAGTGCGGTTGGATTGACTCAGACCCGTTCTGTTTGCAAGGGACAGTGGCATGCACCAGATAAGGGCACATCGAGAAGAGTTAAGGAATCAGGGAACCAATTTCAATGGTGCCCCAGCCAGGCTTCCTCAGTTTGGTTGCCCAGGCTGCACAGTGGGCATGCATCTCACTTGGGGCTAGGTCAAAGTCACTACCACCTTCACTGCAGCCGCAGCCACCACCAACCAAACCACACATTACTTATTTTAAAATACTCGAAACTTGTCCACATTTCCTAAGTCATCAGGAAATGGGCTTTCTGAGCTTTTGGTAACTCAGCCTAAAAATTAATTTATTGTATTTCTTTTTACATGTTAGCTATTGCTCTCCCTTTCCTGAGGGATACTTGAAAAGGTAAGGTGGTTAGAAATAAATGAGAGATTTTTTTTCTCCTCCTCTCATTCTCTTTCCCTCTACAAAGAAACTAGAGCAAATAAATCATTGGCAATTTTGTTAAATCTTGAGTTGCATTTTGCAACTTGTTTACACCTATCACGAAAGTAAATTTATGAAAAATTCAAACTGCATGAAAACTTTATGGATGCCTTCTAAACTAAAAAATGTTTTTAAAAATTTTATACATACTGTTTTGTAACCTTTTGAAATTTAATGCCTAATAAAAGTTTATTCTTCCATTAACGATTTTTCTACAGTAGTAGTTTTTGAACCTTTTTAGAAGTGAACTATTTTCTTAAATTTGAAATCTTAATGGTTGTCTATTGCTGTGTAAGAAATCCCATTAAACTAAGTAGCTTACAAAAATTACAGTGCTTTGTTCATTCACGAGTTGGCAGCTTCTTCAGGCTCAGCAAGGAAGAGTTCACCCCTGCACCATGTGGTGTCGGGTGTGGCGGCTCAGCTGAGGCTGTAGGAGTCACTTCCAAGATGGTGTCCCTCACACGGGGCACAAGTCACAGAGGGCCCTGAAAGTCATTCATTGGAAGGACGTTGGCTTTTGCCCTTTGTGATGTGGGAAGCCATCGGAGGGCTCTGAGCGCACATGTAACTCACGTGCTCACAAGATTACCCAGGCTGCTGTGCTGGGAACAAAGTAAAAGATGGGTGGGCTGTCCAAGGGGGGGCAGGGCACCCGTTGGGAAGCGACTGCCGTGCCCCAGGTGAGGGGTATGGTGGCAGCCGGAGCAGGTGATAAGATGGATTGTGTATGGACTAATATTCATCTACACTTTCTTCTCCTTATTTTATGGCATTATTAGGACTCAGGAAGTGAGTCTTGCTGTAAGCTTTGAGTAGTTATCAACTGCGCTAATATTCCTGGAACACCGGATTCTTCATCTCTTGCCTTCACAGCACAGGAAAACCACTGGGTGCTCAAATAGTATCGACCTGAACAGTTAACTTAGCTCAGGTAAGATCTGAGTACCTGTTAATAAAGATCCCGGTCCTGGCCTCAGATTGGGGCGTGACACAAATGAACACTTGGCAATTTAGCTCCCTTCATGGTAACGCCGGCTCTTCCTCAGCCGGGAGCCTCCCACCCTGGACTAGAGTGTGTGTCTGCAATGGGCAGAAGCTACACCTTCCTGACACCTTCCCCTCAAAGCTGCCCGGTGAGGTGCATTCTATCTGCCTCCATGCTGGTTGGGGGGATGTGGAGTGAGATTCCTAAGAATAGATCTAATTCTTGGAGGCTTCGGAGCCTGGCACATATCCTCCGGGGCTGCACTTGGCTTCTGTCTCTTCTCTTCTCCCCCTTGGGGGAGCCCCAGTGTTCTGCAGCTGTTGCATCAGCCTGCTGCCTGGGCTGCCCCAGGAACAGAACAAAAGCTGCGACTTGGTGACTATTCACATCTGTACTTCCCAAAAGCAAACAGAACAGATGCCCTTAGCAACGGGGCTCCCCAGCTCAGGGCAGGGGAAATGTGCCCTGAAGGAGGAAGTTTCCCTTCTAAGAGCTGACAGAGCCACTTAAGGATGGAGAGGAACAACATGAAACAGAACATTAAACTTTGATGAACTGCAAAGCCCGGGAGGCTTAAGCTGCAAGTCAACAGAGATGTTCTAATCTGTATAAACATTCGGCATTCAAACTCCAGTGCAGCTTTGGGCCTTATTTGGGTGGTGTGTTCCTCAGGAGAGAGGACCACGAAGGCAAAAAGAGACGCTGTGGTTTTCGTGTGAACTCGGGGGTAGAGAGCACTTCTTAGGAACTCAGCCTTGCCCAGTTCCCGCCCTCAGGCCTGTGCTGCCACCTGGCCTTCTGGGTCCTCCCTCACTCTCAGGGCCCGGCCAGCCAGTCATTGAGTGCCCTCCCTGCTCCTGGTCTGCCTCACCTTCTCTCTTCTGAAGGCTTTGGGCCCAGAGCCCAGGGCGGAGTGAGATAGACCGGAGTTGGTGTGAGAGCATCCCCTCGCTCACAACAGTTCTGAGAGCAAACGGAGTATCTACTGAGGGCCAGACGCACACTTCCAGGCCTGATCCTTTCACTCAAGCCTCCCAGCAACGCCATGAGGCAGGAAGGATTTGGGGCCTCGTTTTACAGACAAGAAGACGGGGGCCCAAGGCAGAAGGTCAGTCACCCTGAGTCACACAGGCAGTCGGTGGCAGAGCCAGGAGTCTTACTCCCATGCGTGGACACCCCACCATTGCGCCACAACTGCCCCCACACTCATTTTTGGAGTGGAACGAGGAGAAAAACTGCTTGGAGACTTTAAGGAAAAAGAAGGCAGGGCTTTTTCTCCCTGCATTATGGTTCTTTTCTGCCATCCTCAAATATTGCAAACACTTTTTTTGTGGAGCAGAGTAGCACCTCAATTTGTGTTTGAACATCCGCGTCCCCACTGGACTTTATTTCTGGCTCTAGGGTTGACCTGTGACCCAGACCTCACTCATCGAAAAATGGGGGTGACTATTGCACGGCCAAGTCACGCCAATCAGAGACAACGAGTTGAATGAGGGTTTCGTTTGAGCTTGTCGGGTAGCAGTCCCCCCTCTCTTCTCATTAAATTGTTACCAGGGAGGGTGGGGCCGTTGGCAGCCGCTTTGCGACCATGAGCGGGAAACCCCGTTGGAGAACGGAGTTAACATGGGACGCAGAGCCAGGCCGAGCGAGTGGCACCGGAGCCTGACCTCATCCTTGGAGCATCTGAGCAAGCCATGTACTCTTCAGTTCTGTGCACTCATAAAATCTCATTTTTGTGATGTCATTTGGGGCAGATTTACCGTTACTTGTAACCAAAAGAATCCTAATGGCTACATTAAGCCTTCAGTAAATGTGTGCTTTGTGCCACAGTCTGGTCTGTAACTGAGCAATTAAGGCCCTTGTGTCTGTACGGGGAACTCAGGGGCCTTGGGGAGAGCTGCGGCAGCCGGGGGTTGGGGAGATGGGGAGCGGGTAGGGCAACATCAGCAAACACTCGTGTGGTCTTTACCAAGTACTGTTGCAGATGTTGCGGCTGATCTGAGAGATACAAACCAAGCGACGCACGCTGTAAATTTTTTGACTGCAACCTTCGCAGGTTTAAGTGCTTTTATCCATATTAGCGAATTTAAGTTATCGTTTTCTCCACTTTTGTAAAAGATGGGAACCGAAGGCACAGAGAGGTTGGAGAGCATATCCAAGATCACACACCTCCAAAACTGGGAGCATGGTGGTGGTGCTGGGCTCCGAGTGCAGCCCTCCGGCTCAGGGCACCCTGCTCCCCTGCTCTCATGTCCTCCAGCAGGGAGCAGAGGCGCCGAGTGGTTCATAGGCCCTGTGGATGTGAGAGAGAAACACCTGTCGGATGCCACTCGTATGCGCCCCGACTGGGCACTGAACCTGCAACTCAGGCATGTGCGCTGATGGGAAATCAAACCAGTGACCTTTCATTTAAGGATGACGTCCAACCCGATGAATCATACACGTCAGGTCCACAGAGTCACTATTTTTTAAAAAATTGTTGTGTTTAACTTTTTACAATGAAATACAGAGATATGAGTGAAAATTCAAGGGAATTGGTTAAGAAAATTCTGAGCCACTCAAGTAGAGACAAAGATGGTCACCCCTGCAGTTTTCCCTCAGACTCGTTGTTCGACCCATGACGCTGAGAGGAACAGAAAACAGGGGCCACATACAGGTGCCCATTGGCTGACTCTGTGCCCCCCACTGCTCCCGAGGCTCTTCGGTCTCTCTCTCTGCCTCCTGTCTCTCGGCTCTGTGGCCACAGCCCGCTGAGCACTGCCCAGTAAGACCTGCCTACCCCGATGTCAGAGGGAGCCTCCTCCACAGCTGCAGGCAGGCCTCGGCCCAGTCCCCCAGGGGCCCTGCACCCATCCTGCGTCTCCAGCCAGGAGAGGCTAAGCGTTGAAGGATAGAGAGGCACGAGCATTGGGCTCCTGCTTTGCTCACAGATCCTTCCCCATGTCGGCCTCCCCACTGAATCCCAGGCCCCTATCTCCCCAGTAACCCAAAACTGCCTTGCGTTGAGTTTAGCTGTGGGTGGGGCACTTAGCACGCACTTATTCATCAAAGCAATCTTATAAGGGAGGAATTATTATTCCCATTTTCCAGATGAGAAACTGATTCTCCAAGAGATTCTTTGAAGGCACATGACTGGTGTGTGTTGGAGCTGGAGACTTGGGGTTGGCGGTCTACCCCGTGTAGACGTGCCCCTTGGGGAGTGACCGCCTCCGTGACTCCCTGCTGCTGTGATGTGTCCCTTCTCTCGGAACCTCAGGTGCTGGCAGTAGCCCCAGTTGACCCTGAGCTTGCCTAGCCCTTGGGACATCCTGGTTTATTGATTACTACTCTGTCATCCCTCAGGCCCACCTCCCTCCCCCATCTTGGGTTCACAACAATCTCAGGCGGTCCTAGTCACCTCCGGCTTCTTGCCTGGCAGTTCAAGAAACCACTCAGCCTCACTTCTGTCTCAGATCCTGCGCACTTGGTTTCTCCTTCTGGTGCTCTCAGGTTGGTGGACTTGGCCCTCAGGCTCAATCTCATCTTGTCCTTTGGGGTAAGACTGGGGCAGAGAGGGACAGGAGCAAGCAGGACTGTGTACGGACTGCCCTTCTAGGTCTGTCAAATGGCTCACTAACACAAGGCGGCCTCTGCCCCCAGCCCTGGAACTTACTCTGAACATGACTGCTTGTTCCTCTGGAAAGACTCAGGATTCCAGAGCAGTGATATTTACTTGGCTGTGTTTGGTGGGGATTAGGACTCCGAGCCAACTCTTGATTATCTGTGGGAGAAGGGAGATGATAGAGTACTGACATTTCCAAGTCACCCTGGAACTCACTCTGGCCATCAGCTCCAAGTGTCTCCTGTTGGACCTCTTTCCAGGGAAGCTACCAAGAAGTCCAGTCTATGAACTTGGCTTTCAAATTCTCTCTGCTTTTCTTCCTTCCTCTTCATTTTATTTTATTTTATTTTATTTTATTTTATTTTATTTTATTTTATTTTATTTTATTTTATTTTTATTTGTGAGAGAGAGTCCCTCCAGCATTGGACGAGGAAATAGAGGAGCAGCAAGAAGACTGATGGAGCACAGTGCTCTGTGGTAAATAACAGAAAACCCAACTCAAACTTAAATAGTGAAAGCCATTTATTTACTTATACAAATAACCCAAAAGTCTGGTGGTTGGAACGGCATCAGTTAAGGTTTGCTCCAGCAACTAACTGAGGTCCCCAGGGCCCTGTTTCTCTCCTTCTACCTCCACAGTGTGTGCTTTGCCCTTAGGATTTGCATGGTGGTCCCCTGACAGTTTCAGACTCTCGCTTTGTGCTAGCAAATAGCTATGACGGGTCGGACCCATACTCACTGAGGGAAGATATCATGTCTTCTGGTAGCTCCTACACATGTTCAAGGACTAGGACCCTCTCACTGGCTCAGGTTGAGTTACATGCTTTTCCTTAACCCAGTCATTGTGTCCCATCAGCGGGTTTATTCTTACTGACTTAAGCTAGTTGAGCCCACCCCTAGAGGTGGGGTAGGTTCAATCTTATCCAACACACATGGACTGAATGCCCCAAAGGGAAGTCAGGCTACTGTTGGGAGGAGGAGTGGGATGGGATGCTGGGAAGACAACAAGTCAATGTCCATCATAGTTGGATGATCCATGGGCCATGCTGATGCACCCAGGTGGTGACAGTTATGCCTGGCAGTGAAATGGGGCACGAAATTTCCAAAGCCCCGAAGCCCTTCTTCCTGTTGTCCTTTATTAGGTCCTCAGGAGAATCTGTGTGTCAACTGCAATGGGCATCCATGTTTTCTGTTTCGCAAGTAAAGCAAGAAGGCTTGGAGAGGTACAGAGACTTGCTCAAGGGCACCAGCCACAGCTGGAAGGACCTAAACCGGAACCCATGCTCCTTCTCTCCAATGGGAAGTTAGCAGCTGGTAGAATGAGGTGAATTCACTGAACAGTGTCATCAGCTGCATTTGTGGAGATGGATCAGCTTAGAGCAAAGAAAGGTTCAGGCTCTACCACGTTAGTTCAGATACAAAAGTCGCTAGATGGAAGGGGTAGGACAAACAGAGTGTGAAATGGAGAGGGTGTGTATTAGGAATAAGGGCTCTCCTGAGAAACAGACCAATAGGAGATTGATTGATTGATTGATTGATTAATTGATTTTAGGAATTGGCTCAACATGGTTATGGAGTCCAAGAAGCCATCTGCATGCTGGAGAAGCAGAAAAAGCCAGAGGTATAATTCAGTCTGACTCTGAAGGCCTGAGAATTGGGAGCTGATGGTGCAAGTCCTGGTCTGAGTTCAAAAGCCCAAGAACCAGGAGCTCCAAAGTCCAAGGACAGGAGAAGGTGCATATCCACTCCAGCAGAGAGACAGTACTTGCTCTTCCTCTACTTTTTTTGTCCTATTTGGATCCTTAAGGATAGGATGACACTCAACCCCAATTGATGAAGTTGTTCTTTCTGATTCAGATTCACATGCTAATTTTTTCCAGAAACACCTTCACAGAAATCCCTAGGCATAATGTTTTACCAGCCATCTGTCGTCCCTTAGCCCAGTCAAACTGATACTTAGAATGAACCATCACAGGGTGTCAGGAGACATGCACTCATGTCACAGGGACAAAATCTGCCCCAATTTCCTTCTGCGGCAGAAGGTAAAGCTAGGATGGGAAAAGATCCAGGGCCTGGTGAGAAGAGAGAGACTGTCAGGAGACTCCCAAAGCCTATGCCTTCTCTGGCCGCTGGCCTACCCAGTCCCACAGGCACTCTCTTCCCTCCTACCTGCTTCTCCAGCCGCTCTTGTGGGGAACCCCTGGCTTGGTAACCTAACAGCAAGGCCACTGAAGGCGGGGGATGGATCTCCCTTCCACTTCTCTTATCTCCCATCTGTCAGTCAGCCTTCTGCTGGACAGACAGGCTTGATTTTTTTCAGCAGTTTGTCTAGTTCTAGAAGTGATTCATGATGATGTTTACATGATACTGAGATTTAAATTTGATGTCCACCACTGATTGGCTGAGTGAACTTGAGCAAATGACTTTAGGTGTCTGAGCTTGAGCTTTCTCATCTATAAAATGAGAGGATGCTAGTCCCAGACCCTTTAGTCACTGGGATAAGGCAAATAAGTTATACATGCTAAGTGCTCAATGAATAGATTAACACGTGAAAAGTGCTTGAGTTGTGCCTGGCAAAAGATGCATTGTAAAAAAGAAGGTTACCAACAATGATGATGATGTTGATGATGTTTCTTACTTTTTTATATTTTATTGATTATGCTATTGCAGTTGTCCTAATCTTTACCCTTTCTGCCTGTTAACCCCCTTCCCTCCAGCAATTCTTTCCTTTAGATCATGTCTGGGGGCTGTGCGTGTAAGTTCTTTGGTTTCTCCATTTCCTAGGCTATTCTTAACTTCCCCACATCTACTTTGTTCTACAAAATATGCTTCTTAATCCCTGCACCATTTCCCCATTCTCCCCCTTCCCCCTCCCTGCTGATAACCCTCAAAATGACCTCCATATCTATTATTCCATTCCTGTTCTGGTTGTTTGCTTAGTTTGTTTGTTTATTTGTTTGTTTTAGATTCAGTTGTTGATAGTTGTGAATTTGTTGCCTTTTTAATATTCATGGTTTTGATCTTCTTTTTCTTAAATAAGTCACTTTAACATTTCCTGTAATAATGGCTTAGTGGTGATGAACTTCTTTAGCTTAACCTTGTCTGGGAAGTGCTTTATTTGCCCTTCCATTCTAAATGAGCTTTGCTGGATAGAGTAATCTAGGTTATAGGTTCTTGCTTTTCATCACTTTGAATACTTCTTGCCAGTCCCTTCTTGCCTGCAAAGTTTCTCTTCAGAAATCCACTGATAGTCTTGTGGGAACTCCTTTGTAGGTAACTCTCTGATTTTCTCTTGCTGCTTTTGAGATTCTCTCTTTATCTTTAACCATTGACATTTTAATTATGATATGTCTCGGTGTGGTCTTCATTGGGTCCAACTTGTTTGGAACTCTCTGTGCTTCCTGGACTTGTATGTCTATTTCCTTCACCAAATTAAGGAAGTTTTCTTTCACTATTTTTTCAAATAAGTTTTCAGTTTCTTGCTCTTCCTCTTCTCCTTCTGGTATCCCTATGCTTTGGATGCTGGCACATTTGGACATGTCCCAGCGGTGCCTAAGCCTTTCCTCATTTTTTTGAATTCTTGTTTCTTCTGTTCTAGTTGAATGTTTATCTCTTCCTTATGGTCCAAATCATTGGTCTGAGTCCCAGCTTCCTTCCCTTCTCTGTTGGTTTCCTGTGGATTATTCTTTATTTCACTTAGTGTAACCTTCATTTATTCCTTTATTTTTTTTGCCATGCACAAGGAGTTTTCTGAGCATCCTGATAATCAGTGTTTTGAAATATACATCTGATAGGTTGGCTATCTCCATTTTGCTTAGTTCTTTTTCTGGGGTTTTGTTCTGTTCTTTCATTTGCGCCATATATATATATATATATTTTTTTTTCTGTCTCCTCAATTTAGCAGCCTCCCTGTGTTTGTTTCTGTATATGAGATAGAGCTGATTTTACCCGCTGTCTTAGTAGCATGGTCTATGTAGAAAGGGCACCTGTAAATTGTGAAGGGCCTTAGGTAATCACCAGAGCAGGGTGCCCACTTTACTGCTTTGTGGCTGTGTGGGAGGCAGGCTTGGAGAGGGGACTATGCTACCACTTGGTTTCTGATGGTTTGTCTGGTGCTTGCCCTGTTTCCAGTCACTTCACCCCCTTTCTGTGTGCAACTGGCACCCTACCAGCTGCTGTCCACCACTGATTGATTGGTGAATCCCGGAGTGGGTGGTTTTGCTTATGTTCTAAGATTGTTCTGACCCTTTAAGTTGTGAAAATCTGGCAGTTTCTTCTGCCACCCCAACCCCCCATTGTTTTTACAGCCAGAGGTAACCGAGGGTTTACCTTCCTGGTGCTGGAACCTTGGGCTATGTAGTCTGGCCTAGGGCTGGGATTCCTCACTTCTGAGGTGTCCCTCCCATCTGTTCCACTGCCCCCACTGCTGCTACCCCCGCCACTGCCACCTTTCCATGCCACACCACCTCTCTGCTTGTCTCCTCAACTGTGTCCTTCCTACCTGTCTGGATGAATGTATCTTCTTTAAATCCTTGGTTGTCAGACTTCCATACAGCTTGATTTTCTGACAGTTCTGGGTGTTATTAGTTTGAGAATTGGTTGTAATTCTTTCTATGTTTTCATGAGAAGCTGAAGCATGTCTACTGACTCCTCCATCTTGACTGAAGTCTTGATGATGTTTCTAAGTGCCCATTATGACTGATTTTTTTCCCACCAAAATAACTGAATTTTTGACAGTCCTGACCCCTACCAGGGTGCTACCAATGGCAATTCAGAGTGGAGGCATGCCCTGGGGAGCAGGCTGTTTTCATCCACTGTCCACTGCCATCATGGGCCATTGCTTACCCCACAGCTCCTTGCTTCTGGGTCCTTGAGAGGGACTGCTCTCCAATTTTCTCACCATGGTAGCAGGTGTGGAGTCTGGGAGTGTGGATATCAACAGGGGAGGACTTTTGGGGCAGGTTTGGGTGCAGTGTGGGGGTGCATTTAGTCGGAATGAAGAGGTGAGAGAGGAGGAGCAGGAGGCTGGGTGATGGTGCCTTGGAAAGAAGGGATTTTTTAGCTTTCTGGATTGTGAAGGTGGGTCTATATCTGACCTTCCTCCCTAAGCAGAGCTGCCAGGTATGGCCCTGGAGGGGACATGCCTACCACAACTGGACTGACCTTCTCAGGTCCCATAGCTTGGCCAAGGTGCTTCTCCACCACAGGTTGATGCAAACTTTGTGCACAAGCTGAGAAGATCAGAATGCTATCAGTCTTCACTGTGTTGAGGCTCCCTCCTTGCAGCTGAATTCAGCTCCTCCTTAAGTACCCAGCAGAGCCTCTTAGGTTTCTGCCAAAGAGGACTGCTATAGACTGAACATTTGTGTCCACCTCCCCAAATTCCTGTGTTGAAACCTAATTCCATCCATGACTAGTTCATGAGGCCGGAGCCTTCATGAATTGGATTAGTACCCTTATAGGGACCCTAGAGAATGCCCTCAACCTTTCTCCACACATCTGAGTTGTGAAAATGGGTTGGAATTCTGATGTGTCAGATTCCAAAGCTCTGCTGCCCCAGGACTTTGAGACTGAAGAGAAATGGACTCTAATAGTCGAGTTTTGATTTCAGCCACTTTGTTAGGTTTTATGGTGAGGGGAGGGCCTTTCCTGGGCACCCTCAAACTGAACCAGAATTTTCATCTGTGCTACTACTCATAAGGTATAGCTACTATACATAAAGCTAATGTATAAACTCATTCAGCTTCAGGGTACGGAAGAGTCTGTGTAACTCCAGGCTGACATCTCCTGTTGGAGGAATAGGGTAGAGAATTCCCCTTTTCCTTTTCCTCATTTTAGCATTACTATACAAAGATAATAAGGCAATGAGGTGGAGTGGAAATTGGACCAGACCCAGAGCCAGAAGATGGGCATCCTGAGCCAGCAACACCACTTACTAGATGGTAGGTAACAGGTGTCTTGAACTCTGAGCCCCAGTTTTTGCACTTGTAAGATAAGATGAGGCAAGCACAACCAGTGCACTTGGATGTGGTGAGGATCAGAGGGTCAGATGTGCGTGAATACAGAAAGTAAAGGGCTCTACAGCTCTGTTGATGTGGGTGACCTTCAGGGTTGTTTGGTGTATGAGCAAAGAAATGGCTTGGCCAGTGAAAAGGATACCTGTGTCATGCAGAGAAAGCTTTTAGCCCAGGTAGGCACCTCTGCTGTCCCTAAGGTGGAACTGAGCTTGGCAGTGACCTGAGCGGGGGAAAGAGTTGGGAGGTTTGGGTGCCACGGGAATTGGAGCTCCGGGCCTTTGTTGCTCAAAGCTTTTCTGGGGCAAAGGAAGGCAGAACTACCAGTGATGATAGCAAAATCCGCCTAGAATGGGGCAGGACAGAACACACACACCCAGGAGGGCAGAAACAGGTCATTCAGTTGAGACCGGGGTGTTTGGGGTATAAGTACAGTTTTTGGTTGTTAAGTAAGAGTCCTGTGCCTTTTTGCATCAGAAATGGGGATGGGGGACAACAGTTTGAGAATCTAGGAGAAGCAGAAATCAGGTCCAAGAAAAAGAAGTTTCTTATACCTAAGAAAAAGACTTTTTGTTTTGTGTTTAAAGCAGAATTTTGCTGAAAATCTTTGCTTCTAACACCATTGGGATAAGTCAGTCCTCTGAAAGTAGACAGGAAAGAGCCCAGGGCTCCCAGGAACAAAAGACTGTGAGGCCCTGAGGCCGAGAGAGGCCGGAGGACGGCCCGAGGACAGGTGCTCAGGACAGGTGCTCAGGACAGGTGCTCAGCATGGCTCCAGCCTGCACAGCCAAGGGCGGGTCCACCAGAGGCCCGAGGCCTGCCCTACTGGGCAGGTGGCCCATGTGAAAGCACCACGTTGAAGAGTGGGGGCCAAGACCAGCTTCAGAAGGGAGTGCAGCTGGGCACGGCCTGTGGGTGGATGAGCTCACAAAAATTATACTCAAGGTAAGAGAGATATAAAAAAGATTACTCTATGCCTCATGCTAGGGGGAAGCGTATCTACTGAGTTTCTCAAACTGGGGTCCGAGAGTTCTTGAGCACTGCCAGTGAATCTCGGGAGTCCACAGATTTTCTATGAGGATATATAATTTTGTGTTTTCATATTGATGCAAACCTGAAAAAAATAAACAGAAGTTAGTCAGTCCAAGCATATTCTGGGTCATCTGTATGTATAGCCTTCTATTTTTCTCTTTTCCTTTTCTTTCCTTTTCTTTCCTTTTCTCTCCTTTCCTTTCCTTTCCTTTTCTTGGTGGCATCCACCCACAGAAGGACCCCACTGTGCATGGTGACCTGGTTTCCATACACTGGTATTTATGCTCACATCACAGTGCCTACGGGAAGCCTGTCGAGGCCAGAACAGATGCACTAGTTGTGAAAATGTGGACATAATCCAAGCCAGTTGGTAAAGAACTCTGAGCCTCCTAAGTTTCACCAGCCTGCACCTCTCTGTCTTGAGATGTCCTCCGGGGGCCCCCCAACCACCCCAGGATGTAACAGCCGTCGGAGGTGAGAGGAGAGGAGAGTGTAGTCATTTCCTGCAACGGCTGTAACAAATGACCACAGATGGGGGGTTTAAAATATCAGAAATTTATTCTCTCACAGTCTGGGTGCCAGAAGTCTAAAATCAGTTTCACTGGGGTCAAAACCAAGGTGTAAACACAGCTGTGCCTCTGTCCGTGGCAAACCGCCCTTGGCCTTTCTTTTATAAGAACACTTGTGTTTGCACTAGTGTGGCCCGCACAGATAATCCAGGGTAAACTAGCCATCTCAAGGTCCTTAATCTAATCACTTCTGCAAAGAATGTTTTTCTTTGTGTGACATACAGTCTCTGAGGGTTGGGATCTGATATTGTTGGGAGCTATTATTGCACCTACTTCAGGGGCTTGCACCACCCTGTTCTAGAGGTCACACCAGTATCTCCTTGGATGGTGGCCTGTGTCTGTGTGTGTGTGACAGAGACAATTTTCTATACACAGTACTTAATTTGACATCATGTGGTACTCTGATATTTTCTTTTTTCTGTATCATTTTTAGAAAGTGGGGAGGTGCTTGCTGCAACTCACTACATTTGTTTCATGACCCATTATTAGGTTGTTCATCCAGTTTGAAAAATGCTCACCTTAAAACCTAGTGACCTCGGAGTGCCACCAGTTTTCACTGCTTGTATTTGTGTTTTTATCACAATGGCACCCAACCTAAATTATCACAGACTAACGAGAAAAGTAGAGAAAGCTTTAACATGTAAATAGTGTAGTATGGCACTGGGATAAAAACAGACGTATAGACCAATGAACAGAATAGAGAGCCAGAAATAAATCCAAGCCTATGTGGTCAACTAATTTTGGGGAAGGGTGCCAAGAATACATAGTGGGGAAAGGATGGTCTATTCAGTGAGCGGTGCTGGGAAAACTGGATATCTAAATGCAGAAGAATGAAACTGAAACTTTATCTTCTACCATACACAAAAATCAACTCAAAATGAATAAAGACTAAACTGAAAACCATAAAATTTATAGGATAAAACAGAGAAAAAGAATCTAAACATTGCCCTTCATGAAGATTTTTTTGGACGGACACCAAAGGCCCAGGCAACAGAAGCAAAAATCAGTGGGACTGTATCAAACTAAAAAGCTTCTGCACAGCAAAGGAAACCATCAACAAAATGCATAGGCAGCCTACAAACTGAGAGGAATTATTTGCAAATCATATCTGATAAGGGATACTAAAATATATATCTAAAATATATAAGAAGCTCATACAACTCATTAGCAAAAACAATGACAAAAACCCAACCTGACTGAAAAATGGACAAAGGACCTGCATAGACATTTTTCCCTCCAAAAGACATAAAAATGACCAATAGGTCTATGAAAAGGTGCTCAATATAATTAGGGAAATAAAAACCAAAACCACAACGAGATATCATGGCACACCTGTTAGGGTGGTTATTATCAAAAACCTAAAATATGCCAAGTGTGGGCAAGGATGTGAAGAAAAGGTTACAATTACACTGCTGGTACCAAGCGAAATAAGCCACACATGGAAAGGAAAAAAAGCAACTGCATGATCTCACTTATAGGTGGAAACTTTAAAAGCCAGAAACACTGAAGCAGAGAAAAGAATGATGGTTACCAAGTGGCGGATGGTGTGGGGAATGGGGAAACTTTGGTCACGGAGCACAGGTTAGACTTACGTAGGATGAATAAGTCTAGACGTCTAGCCTGCAGCATGAGGACGATAGTAATAATATTGTATTGAATCCCGGAAATGCGGTGGCTAGGTGAAGGGAAGATATGTTAATTAGCTAGCCTATAGTAATCGCTTCACTGTGCATACGATATCAAATCATCATGCTGTATACCTGAAGTATATACAGCCTTTATTTTTAAATATGTACACGATGTGTTTGTGATGATAAGCAAAGGCGAGTTGGTGTGGCGAACAAATGAGGACTTGACAGTAGTTTGGATGGCAGAAAGGACAGGAGGATTGAGTTCTCATGTGGCACACGATGACACGGGCGCCCCGAACTCAAAGGAGCCCACACCGCGGCAGCCTGTCCCAGCCCCGTTCTGTGCAGAAACGTAACCCCGGCAATTTAAGACAGCATTGCCTACCACAGCACATTAATATTCTGTGGTGCTGCTTGTCCTGCACTTGTAAGATTGTTCTGGTCTTACATAGACATACAAGAGTTGTAAGACCAAGGAATTTTTAAAACCTATTTTTATATTTGCACAGGTTCAGGTGATGTAAAAAGAAAAATAATTTAAGTCAATCCTAGCAGAGCAGAGGTGGTGGGGAAGCCACAAGGATTTTTTCCTTCTGATAAAGGGAGTAAAACATTATTTAAGTTTCAGAAGCTCTTGTCTACTGCCGGGGGTATAATGGGATACATGAAAATCCAAGGACAAAAGTAGTGAGAAAAAGAACAAGAACAGCGGCAGGACTTACTGCTGCTGCCCTTTCAACAGAGACCTTAAACTTGAAAAATAAGGATTGAATCCAGGCAGGGAAACCCTAGGAACAGATTCGACATGCGTGTTTCTAGACTGTCTAGAGCTGTTCCTACCAACAGAAGCGGACAAGTGTGTAGTCCATCTAGGAGGAGGGCGCAAAAACGGACCAACGGGGAGAGTTTACCTCCGGTGACTTGAAGTTGGAAGACACAGCCACCCCCTGGTGAGAAGGATGGGCGCAAGCACACAACCTGCATATTCTGTCTGTTGAGGTGAGCTACATAGGGCCTAACTTACCTGTTAGTGTAAGTGCTTTGATTCTTTTTCATGATTCCTCTGCCTCAAATATTTTTAAAAACTTCGTGATGCCCATAGAAACCCTCCATGCCAATTAGACGACACAGAGGCCAGGCAGGAAACACCTGTCAGCGAACGGGCCGGTCAGCACTGCACAGCTGCCGGGTCCTCCGCAGCTCCGTTCTCAGACTCCACTGATTTGAGTATTTCTAGGTAGCCCAGTTATATTCAATCCAGTGTCATTATCATGTCTCTAAGTGTTGAAAGACATTAAGTTCACTAAAACCCAACCTCTTGGTTTTTAGAAGAGAAACGTGAGGTCCCGAAACTTAAGTGCCTTAGTCAAGGTCACTGGCATTCACCATGGAACAGAGACTCTGACCCAGGAGTCCTGACTTCCAGCTCAGACTTCTTTCCATGTCAACAGTACTCCCATTTTATTTAATATCTATGCCTTAGGAAATATCCGCTGTGTTAAACACAAGCACAAAACCAATATGTGGTCACTCTCAGGCACTTTTAGGGTCCGTATATTCATTTCATATTTTTGTGGGTTTCCCTCCGAGATTTGGAGGAATCTTTAATAGCCTGGGAAAAGTTCACAGTACAATGGTAAGCAATGAAGAAGAATATGAAACTGTAGGTGCCATAATCCCAATTGGATTAAAAAATAGGATGGACTTGCCTATAGTGGATTTTTTTCCTGCTTTCAAGGTGACAGTGAGATCCAAGATTTTATTCAAGAACAGTGGAGGAATACATAGGGTGGGTTTACAGTTGTGAGTATGCCAAACAGAGTTTATTCTTTTCATTACATACTTTTGAATATAAATGTTCTTAGGCCCCTTTGAAACGACGTACCACAATCTAGACTGGGAAGCAGAGCACGTATTTGAGGTCCCCATCCAGCCACTCGCTGGTTATTAATTCACTTTCTTTTCTCCGAGCCTCCATTTCCTCATCTATAAAAGGGGATAGCAATGACTCCCTGGCTCCCTCATTGGACTAATACGAAGATGAATGGAAAGAATTCAGCATTGATAAACTGTAGCTCATTTTCAGATACTGCCTCAGAAGGTGCCGGTGAAGTCATCACTGCACAGGTTCCGTAGTGACTGAGGTGGAGGGGATGTCTGGGCGCAAATCGACTTGGCGACATGTGATTCCAGGCACAGCTTCATCACTCCTTCTGCGCTTCGGTTTCCTCATGTGGGAAATAGGATAATGATAGTATCTGTATTACAGGATTTTTATGAGAACCATATATGAACTAATTCCTACAAACTACTGTTTGGCACGTAATAGTGCTTGGTAACTGGCTAGCTAATATCTTGCAAACTTGCTGCATGGTGACATCTTCTTCATGGTTGTATTGTGTGGTGCTTTAAAAGTCAGCAAACTTGAGCGCCTCTGGAAACTGTAGGTGGAACTTCCACACCTCTCCTGGGAACCCTTCCATTCTTCGTGCTGAAATAGAAGCAGCAGCCAAATTGGCAGCTAAACCCACCTGTTGCCTACCCTCTCCCCACCCCCCAGGCCTAGCTGACAGCAGTGGGAGCCCCACACTGTAGGAGGGATCAGCATTTGCACCGACCCAGCTGCTGCTGTTGACTGAAGAACAGCAGGGGCCCCAGGCCACACCACCCCTTTCAGGGATCCTGGCAGAGCACACGGTCAAACAGGATCAGGGTAGGGCAAGACTTGGCCCAGAGAACACACCGGCACTAGCTCACGAAAGGTGGGAACAGGGAGTGCCCCAGATGATTCAATGGGTGGCAGGTTTCCCTCGGAGCAGCTGCCAAAAATGCCTCCCAGGCACCTGGCTGAGAGGCAGTGAGTACAGGGGTGGCTGGAAGGCCAACTCCTCCAGGGCCACTCCAGTTCCCTTCTTGCCTCTGTGCCTGTGCACCCTTGGCTCTCTGCCTACAGTGTCTCTTTCTGCCTACCTGCCCAGCAGAACTCTCCCCCCAGCTCACCCTTCTTGTCCTAATTCAAGTCTTTGGGAAACTTTCTGGGCTCTGCTAGGCAGACTTGTGCTTTTCACAGTACACAAACTGCATAAACATATATTTTATCCACTAGATACTTAAATCCTCTGTCTTCTATACAGTTGACCCTTGAACAACGTGGATGGGACCTGTGTGGGCCCACTTATACATGGGTTTTCTTAATAACGCTTTCTTTTCTCTAGCTTATCATATTGTAAGAATACAATATATAGTACCGATACATATAACAAAAAATATGTGTTGGTTAACTGTTTATGTTATCAGCAAGACTTCTGGTTACGTTTTTGAGAAGTCAAAACTTATTCACAAATTTTCAACTGCACGGAATTCAGTGCTTGTAGCCCCCTCGTTGTTCAAGAGCTAATGCATTTATATCTTATATGCTCCTTCTAGTGAGGCATGTTACCAATGGTTATCGGTATATGGTCAAGCCATTTAGGATGCCCACCAAACAGGTTTTACTCCAGCCCTGCCCACAGACCCTGTCAAAGGGATGAATCTTGAAGGGCATGTTTCTGCCCTGTGATTATGCTTCCAGCCATAGCTGAGTAGACAAGGGAGCCAGTCTCCAGGTGGTGAGTGCCCTGTGGTGTGGGTCAGGCCAGGTATGATTCTCACTGCCAGGGATCTGAATTGGGAATGACTTCAGCAATGAGCAGTAGGAACTCAAGCTGAAAGTATGACCTACAGAGAACCCGATGTAGTAGATGCTGTGATGTGCTGCCCAGGTCCCTCAGGAATGAAGGATTTATTCCTTCTGCTGGGAGTGTGCCCACGACAGCCCTCAGGTGGCAGCTCTCTTTGGGAATGTCTCTATTGAAGACAGCCCCCATTCCCACCCAAGATTCCCAGGAAGCCCATATCCAATGGCTGGTTGACCCCAAAGCAGGGTCAACCTCGGGAAAAATTTGACATGTCATCATAGCTTCCAAGTAACCTTGTGTAGTTGGCCAGAGCCTTTGTCAATACTAGGGGTCACCAACCATCCTGGTTTGACTGGGACAGAGTGAGTGCCAGGGACCTTTCAGGGATAAACCCTGGAAAGTCCCAGGCTAGCCAGGACAAGTTGGTCATGCAAGGCAAGACTGCACTGCAGCTCAACTTCTCTGTCCACTCAGTTCTAGCAACTTCTTTCCCTTCCCACAGGTGGCACGCCCTGATAAACCTCCGGCCTGCTGATCTCCATCTCAGGACCTGCTTCCCAGGGGACCCAACATGTGACAGTGCAGAAGCTATGATGTGAAAGCTCAAGTGGTGAGGCATCAGAAACTCTGAATAGGCAGAAGCTGTAAGATGTCATACAGGGAGTCCAGAATTCCCTTGGCAGTGGGACGGAAAGGGGCAGACATATTGGAGATGGTGTTCCTGTCAAGAGGGGCTCCTGAGCTGAGAGTGCTAGAATCACCTCAGGTCGCTAGTAAATAGATCCTGTTCTTTCTTTCTTTCTTTCTTTCTTTCTTTCTTTCTTTCTTTCTTTCTTTCTTTCTTTCTTTCCTTCCTTCCTTCCTTCCTTCCTTCCTTCCTTCCTTCCTTCCTTCCTTCCCTCCTTCCCTCCTTCCTCTCTTTCAAGATTTTATGTATTTATTTTTAGAGAGAGGGGAAGGGAAGGAGAAAGAGAGGGAGAGAAACATCAATGTGTGGTTGCCTTGTGGGAATTCTTTCCACACACGTGAAAACACGCAGTTCCGGAATTTATGCGTTTTGAGCTCAGCTCCGCGTGAGGAAAAATTATTCCCGTGTGGATCATGTCAGTGGAAAAGGAATTATCTAATGGGAATTTGGCAAAAATGTATCTTAACAAATTCTGTAACTTGCTGAGTCTCTCTTCCTCCCAAAGTCAGGAAGCTTAAGTTAATGAATCCCTGCCTCAATGTTTTATGGTCCTAATAGTTAACAGCCCTAGTTAGCTTACCCTCAATTTACTTGTCTCCTGTTTAATGTACTACCCCGGTCCTGTCTGCCACCAGACCTGAATTTACATCCTAAAGCTCTGTTACTGAGTAAACCTACCCCTTATCTATTCCCTTCCCATATATCCTCATTACCCAGCTGAAAACCTCTGTTCTGCATAAGCCCATGAATAATCAATCCAATGTAAATGTGTCCTAAAGCTTCTAATAAAAAGCCCGGCTAAACTAGGCACGAGGCCTTTTCCAAGATGGAGGGAAAGACCCGTGGCTGCTGGACTCTTTTCTCCAAGCGTGTCTCTGGGTAAGATTGATTCACACGTCAGGGTACGGTCCCCCACGGATTTCACTGGGACAGAATCCCAGCGTCATTGCCTCTCATGTGCCTCCAACCGAGGCATGTGCCCTGATTGGGAATCAAACCAGTAACCCTTTGGTTCGCAGGCTGGCACTCAATCCACTGAGCTACACCCACCAGGGCTCATTCTTTCATAATTGTTGTCATGAACTACAATACTTTGCTTATCAGTTTATTATTGTATATTTATCTGAGCCTACAGTGTTTGCTGTATATTTGATGATTGACTAGACCCAAAACTATCTGTGAAGCTCAAGCTACATGAAGACTTTCCTGTAATTGTCTTATCATAAATTTATGCATCTGCACTTCCCATATTGTTCACGGCATTCCTACAATAAATTCTCTGCTTATTTGAGATGGTTGGGGTAGATTTCTCATCTTTGTATTCAGACAGATAGCATTTCTGTATCAGCAAGGGATTTGGTTGTTGGCCACAACCAGACTCTGGAAATCTTAAGGAAAAGAAGCAAACTTTCTGGAATGACATTAGGGGTTGCCAAAATCCAAGAAAGACTGTTGAAAAATGGGCAAGGACCAGCGGATTTGCCACCAACATCATGATGGCTATAACCTCCAGTCATACCAAGGTTCTTACACACTATCGAGACCCCAAGTCCCAGGAGAGCATCTGACCAGCTGGGCCTGTCCCGCACCAGGAGTAGAAGAAGGAGAGGGAGGAGGACATCTAGCCTCTGTGGCTTCTGTGCTGTGAGACAGCACTGCCCATCCCGAACACATAATATCGACAATTTCTCAAACGTGGGAGTGAGTGACTAAAAGGATGTTGGGGTTCAGGTCTGGAAGCCAAACAACAATGTATGTCCACTTCAGTGTCTATTCTCCTCCTAGGCTAAAAGCTTTTAAGGCAGGAAGTATGAATGTTCACCTTGTCTTCCAGATGACTGGTGCCTGGCATTCAATAGGTGCCTCATAAATGTTTTGTTTTGTTTTTTTAAGAAATTGCAGATTAAATGATCTCCTTCATTCAAGGAATCAATACATATGGAAAGGCTGGTGCTTGTCCACTCAAGAGTGCAAAGATGGACACGTAAAACAGCAATTCTTAAGTGCTTTAAAATCTAGAAGTGCGATCGGGGCATATAGGCAGTGTATATATGCTGTGTGTGACAGGCACACCGTAGAGGACAGGTGTGTCTCCACCCACGCACTGGGTGTGGGCACACGGACTTCTGTCATTCTGTCACTCTAGTTGTGTTGCTGTCATGAGTGGAACCCTCAGTCACCCTGTGATCCAACCAAGAGAGCGCCTGCTGGTACCTAAAACATAGAGACTGTTTTCCCTGGTTCCTGATACCACTTTGGCTGCCCTTTCGAGAGCAATCACATGAAAGCCTGTCTTCCAGGGGAAGTTTAAGCAGCCTTTTACTCAGATTGTAAGGATATATTAAAACTGTCCAGAGTTAGGGCTGTAGAAAATCAACTGTGCTTCTAGGCTGGCTCCTTCCCTTTCCCACCAAAGTGGGTGGGGGGTGTGCACTGCCCAGACCTCAGGATGTGTCACATGGCGCTCCAGATCCTGCCACCCCACCCCGCGACAGATGCTCTGTCTTGTCCTAATGCTCCCTCTCCATTCTCTTCATTCTCTCTCTCCTGAACTCTTTCCTCCTAAATAAGCCCTGGCGTACTCACTCCACCCCATTTTTCCGGGACACGCTGTGCTTTTCTCAGAATTCACCAAGTCTCACATCCTCTTTTGTGTCTTATAGTTTTCCTTCTCCTGGCACCTGCCTGTGAGTCAAAGGCATAGCCTAGGCTTCCATTTCTCCTGGTGGTGGAGAAACTTGAACTTAGAGTCGAAAGCTGGAAGGGCTGGGAGTGTTTCCCACTCTTAATGACACTTGACTTTGTTCCAAGCATCTAACCCCAAAATTACGTATCTTTCACTACTGTAAGTCCTGC
Source organism: Micronycteris hirsuta (assembly GCA_004026765.1). Taxonomy (NCBI): domain Eukaryota; kingdom Metazoa; phylum Chordata; class Mammalia; order Chiroptera; family Phyllostomidae; genus Micronycteris; species Micronycteris hirsuta. The sequence continues at coordinate 419,539 of PVJI01000058.1, forward strand.
TGAAAAACTGCATATTTAGACAAAATAGTTATGTCACCCTGACGATATAGCTTTAATTTGCTATCCTTAAAGGACAATTATCCACCTTCAAACTCTGGGTTAGATTACAAAACCTGTTCTATTAATCTGACAGTGCAGGCCTCTGTCCTAGCACTTCTTCCCCGGGTTTCTTCCCAGCCTGTGGGATGGGGCCTGAGGAATGAGAAAACTGTCCTCACACACACGAATGTATTCAAGTGAAAGACAGGAGGAAAGTTGTGGCAGAGGCAGCTAGCTGCCTCCTAATACATGTTCCCCTTTTCTATAGTAAAAACACACCTTAATTTTTAGCTGGACACATGCTGCCCAGAATATGGCCTGCATTTTCCAGCCTCCTGTGCAGCTATATATGGTCACATGACTAAATCCTATCTAATGGATGTGGGTGAGAGTGATGCATGCCAATCCTGGCTGACATTCTTAAAGGGAAGGGCAGGGCTTTTCTTTTCCCCCAGTCCCTCCCCTCATCCTCCCTTCCCGCGGGCTGGAGAGTGACATGGTAGTACATTGAGGGGGAGCAGAGTTTGCCACCCAAAACATGTATCTTTGAGATAGCGATTCTTTAGGGTGATTATTTTTAAGAAACAACAGACTCAGGAAAAACCTTTGATCTCCCCCCTTAGTGCCTAAAAGGAATTTAAGATAGAGCACCTGCTCCAGGAAGGGCGGTATCATCATAGATCACTGCGGCTTAATCCAAACTCGTGTGTGAGAGACAGGGAGGGGCCCAGCAAGGCGCATTTGATCAAAGTCCTCTCTGTTTCAAACTAGCCCAACAAACATTTGCTTACTAAATATTAACTGTTTTCATCTCCTTGTAAATTGTTCTACTTCCCTTTGAAGTTTCAGACACTACTTCCCACTGCTTAGTCTAGAATGACATTTATAACTGATTTTGTTTTACTCTCTTTAGAAGTTTTGTGTTTATGTAAATTCCCCACATTCACATAGTAGAACTTGGTTTTCTCCTGTTACCCTGCCTTACATCATTTTAATTACTTGACCAGCCAGAAGAACTAAGAGAAAAAGAGGAAAGTTCCCCCGTGCCCACAAAATCCTCACAGTTCACGTGCGCAAGGGCAGCATCCTAGGAGCAGAGGAGCAACGAGGCAGGCGTCTGGGCCTCTGACGTAGGGCAGTTGCGGTAGCAGCCCTTTGCTCTTTATGCCCAAACTGTTCCTGAAACGGGAAATGCACTTCTAGTTTGTGTTTGTCACTGTAATTGTCAGCTTCTGCTAGATCCGCTGAGTCTATATCCTAAGGGTCAGTCAGCTATGACTTGCAGGCCAAAACTAACCCACCACCGTTTTTGTAAATGCAGTTTACCTGGAACTCAGCTCTACTCATTCATCTGTGTATTGTTGACGGATAGAATGGCAGGTTGTAACAGAGACCATAAGGCACACAAAGGCAAAAATATTTACTATCTGGATCTTGACAGCAAAAGTTGGCCAGCTCCTGCTCTATTCAATGAATTCATATTTATCCCAAAATATTAATGACGGTTACCTCAGGATATTTTTCTGTCTCCTTATGTTTCTCTCATTTGATCACTCGATCTTTCTCCAAAACAAAAAAAACAAAAACAAAAACAAATCTCTGCACGAAATGGGTTAATTTACTCTAGATTCTACCCTATATGAACCTACAATACCCACAATTTTATTGTCACTCTCTTCCCTGCCAGAAACATTTGCTCCTCGCCAGCTCTTACAAAAATGCTGGATCTGGTGTTGTATCTGGTAGGATAACTTCGATTGCTTGTAGCCAAAATTCAACTTAATGGGGATAATTTATTGGCTCTCTCTCTCCATCTCTTGGCTCTGCTCATCTCTAATCATCTGCTCCTTAAATGGGCTCTTTGTGCCCTGAAAAAACGACTGCTGGAAGGCCGGAGCTTGCATCCTTCTGGCTCATAATCCATAAATGTGTCCACATATCAAATTTCAGAGACAATTCTGCTTGGCCTGTTTGAGTCCAAGTTTATGCTTGAACCTAGCATTGTATTTAGGAGAAGGGAGTGATTTGATCAGCTAGGTGACGAGGCTCAAGGTCCACATGGAATGGATTTCTCTTAGGAAAGGGTGGGTTTATTACGTAGAAAGGAATAAGGTGGAGGGGGGAGGCGCACAGGAGATTAAAGCGTAACAAAACAAACAAACAAAAGACAACAGAGACTCACTCCAGTCAACTTTGGTTCTTGTATATAGTTTTGTTTGCTTCTGGATGTGTGATGTTACATTTATTTAAAGGCTAATGTGCATCTCTATTGTCTGATTTGGATGCCAATGGATTATGGTTGAAATTACTATACCAAGCTCAGCACATCACAAAGTCTATGTTAACTGTGAATCACATCCCCCCACTTTTTTTTCATTTTAGCCAAGACTGTAGTTTACAGAGTCTGAATGTCTGATTGAAAACTGAGATGTAGGCAACAGCCAGCTTTCTCTAAATAGCAGGGTGTAAAAAGGCAGACTCCTGCAGTAGTAGACAAAGGCTGGTAGAAGCAGTTAGCACCGTGGATGTGAGTCCCCGGTCTGCTTCTTGAGTGGTCATGACAATGTACTTAGTGGGGTTTTTTTTTTTTGAGAATCAGTTTACTTTTCTTCAAAATGGGGATGATGAGCTTGCTCTCTCATATTTGTTTTGAAAATTAATTCTTTCCTGCCAGTTAGCTGTCCATTATTTGGGTGTAAACTCTCCGCCATGTGGCTCTCGAGTTCTCGACAACCCACAGAAGAGCAGTTGGCGAGAGAAAATTTGTTGGTGAAGTAAAATTTGGAGGTGAAATAGCAGGACAGCCACCTGGCCTCAGATCCATGGCATTACTGGATTAAATCCTTGCTCATGCCCACAGGGCTTGATGCTTCAGGTGAGTGCTTGGAAGCTATCATTTTCGGTAGGTTTTGAAAGGGCTCCCAGGAGGAAGTCAATCATTATGTTAAATTACTGCTTCAGTCACTACCCACTTTTGAAGATGGTAGCTGGTTTCTTTTTTTTTCTTTCCCCTAATTCATGTTCATTCATCTCAGTCTAATCACATAGGGACTGGGGGAAGATAATAGCTGGGACATCTCAAGAATTCTAAATTACATTCTTGCTTCTAAACCACAGCACCCATGCCGCACTTCAATCTGTCTGTGCCTCAGCTGTCTCATCTATAAAGCTGAGATGATGCTCTTGTGTAAGCTATTGGTTTAAGAAGCTGATGTGCCAATTAGGACACAAAAAGGTGAGCCAGAACCGTCAAACAAGATGGTATCGAGCAATAAGGTGCCAAGGTCAGGATGAAGGCAAACAGGTCTCAGAAACTGTAAGACACCTACTGTTTGGACAGGAGGAAAGGCCGTAAGCATGTACACATTTCACTAAAGTGCTATGCGGCAAGGCAAAGAGGACCAAATCTGTAGTTAAGAACAAACTGGGCAGAGAGAGAGCTATTTCATGTCCGAGTATACTATAGGAGGCTCTTCTGGACCATTGAAAACGAACATTCACTCTGTTGCCCCAAGGGGGTTACTGTAGGGGTGCTTAGCTAGTAAGAGAGCACAGAAGGTAAATAGCAGCTGAAAAGCCCGCCCAGTGGGAGGTTGCTCAGGACATTGTGCCACTCCAGGTCCCAGCAGCAGCTCTGGCGGTTCATCCCTTCGGTGATTCAGCTTTCCCTTTGTTGCTTCTACTTCACTGAGTCTGCGTCTACTTCCCTCGCTGACAGCTGGCTTCCTTTACTTTCTGCTCAAGCTCATGCTTTTTGCTCACTCATGGCTTCTGCCCCATGACATCTGCTTACTGGCAGCTCTGGTGGTTTCTTAGGTTCTCTTAAATGCTGGTTCTTCCAACTACTCTCTTTCTAGGTGGCTCCAATCTTAACTTTCCTAGAAGGAGAACCTGCCTATAAAACAGATGTCTATGGCTTAGGCACAGGCACTATTCAATCTTTTGTAGCCAGGGTGATTGGACCTTATTATCCAAAGCATGATATCTTATATATAAGCTATGAAGCGAAAGGTCTATCTACGTAACTCTCAGCTGCTTTAAGGCTTCATACCATCTCCAGTATGTGAATATATTTATTTCATCTCTGCTTTCATCACAAAAGAGTTAAGGCTGTTACACCGATAATGCCACTGTAATGTATAGAAGGTAGCGTATACCATATGCGAGGTGCTGAAATGTTCTGTGGAAACTCAGAGAGAACACTGATTTAAAACTGGTGATTCAGTCTTCGTGGATGAAGTGAAAATAAAACAGAGCACTGGAGAATGGATAGCATTTTGATAGAAAAGAGACAATGAGGCAAAGAAAAGCACCAACAAGCGTTTGGGGGTCATTGGTAACTCATCAGTTTGAGTAGGTTGGCAGCTTCCATAGGGAGAGAGGGAAGGAGGGCAGGAGGGGAGCTAAACCCGACACTTTAAATTCCATGCTAGAGAGTCTAAAATGTACTTATTGGCCTGACACTGGAGGAGTCATGAAAGGTTTCCAGTCTGGGCAGGGAAGGGGTTGGAGCTGTTTTTAGGAACAGTCTTCTGACAGCTGGGCACAGAACAGGTCAGAAACAATGGAAGACAAGGAGGTTATTATTGCCCCACTAGGGTGTGTCAGAAAATGAGATGAGATAATAGATGTGAAATGCCTCTCCAAGGTAGCAAATAACAGCTTGTGGTTATTGAGAGTTCACTATGTGCAGCCTTGTGCTAGACAATTTCTTAACAATATTTTATTTAACCCAATGGTGATAGTATAAGGTAGGTGTTATTAGTCTTATTTTACATATCGTGACACTGAGACTCGCCAACGCAGTAACCTGTTAAAGACCCCATGTTAGTGCTAGAGCTAGAATTTGTCCTCAGGTCTGGAAGACTGCAAAAGCCGTGCTGACTACTCTGGACTGCTTCCCAAAGTCATTGGCAATTGACTTAATGAAGGGGGCAAGGAAAAGAGCCGTGTCGAAGAGAATGTCAAGTTTTCAAGAGTGGGCGATGGGGGGACCATGGCAGTGCTGCGGATAGAAGTCGGATAAAGGAATACCTTCTTCTTGGGAGTTGGGAATTTAAGAGGAAATTCTGGGAGATGAGTAAGGTTGTGAGCTTACTTTGACCTTACCTTAAAGTAAAATACATGAGTCACTCTGAAGAGCAGTGGAAAGTAGTGGACGTAAAGAGATCAGGAGACTTGGCGTGACAGAAGTGGACCAGTCAATTACTCCATCTTTTTTCTTGCATCTGGACCAGCATGAATGACCACTCTGTTTGCCCCCTGTACCTTGGCTGCATTGCCCTACAACCTTGACTGATCTTCCACAGCTGCCTGCCGGTATGAAACAATGTCAAGTTGTGGGCCCAGGCTACCCACTCTTCTAGAGAACGGCCCTGCCAGAGCCCTGGGGAGGAGGTGGCGGCCATGTTTCCACATGGTTCCCACCCACTTGGCCACAGGTGGCTAGAGAGGAGCCAAATCATGGATTGACCAATAATCTGTGCTGCACCTGATGAGTGATTAATGCTGAAGGATGAGCTTCTTTCAAAAGAGGTTCCTTAGTTCTTCATACAAATTAACATCTGGTGGAACTGTGTCTCTAATTCTCCAGACCTGCCTAACTGCTGACTAAATAGTTGATGTTTTAAGGGCAGGACTGAGTCATCCTGGGTCCTACGTATCATTCCATCTTCCAGGACCAGCGCAGGGTCTGTCACAATGAGATGATGAGTAAATACATATGGATAAGTGTATATTAAGTCTTAGCTGTGGACATAGTTTTGGCTTAAATCAGGATATAGAATTGTGTATATAGATTGTGGATATAGAATTATTGTTTGTACTTTTACTACTTTGCTAAAGAGTTTATTTTATGAAGTTATAGACAGTCATTTCCATGTCTATCTTCCCTAATAATTATCATAAATGCTAATAATACCAGGCACTTTCCTGAGTATTTTGTGTGCATTAGATTGTTCCTCTGCTTCTTCACAGCAATATCAAGCATTACTCTCCTTATAATGTGCAGTCAGTCTGACCCATGTCTGTTATGTAATACTCATCTCCTAGCAGGTGATCGATTAGTATATGTGTGCAATATTGAGTTGAATTCTCTATTCCCACTTGGCCAACATGTGCTATAATATTTCCTATTATATTTTACATAATAGGTACTATCGATGGGTCTAATGTTGGTAGGTATAGAGAGAGAATACTGGGGAGGACTGTCAGAATTTGGGGTCCTGGGGGCAGTCTAGTAAGATATCTGGGGTCAGAAACACCAAAGCAAGGCGGTAGGGCTGCAGGAAACTGCATGCACTGTTTTGTGATCGTGGAAGATGGTTGGGAAGACGGGGAGTGGTGCGGTCACGTGGGCGGGAGTGCTGGGGGAACTTCACGGAGGGCTCTCCCCCCTTGGAAGGCCACCTTGCTCTCCAGGCAACGTGAGTGGTCCTCTTCTTCAAGACATTGACGTTTCTGCCTCGGTGGGCATCTAGTGGGTGTTGCAAATCAAGTAGTTAATTTTTGACTGTTTGGCTTTTTCTCTGAAAATATAGTATTTTTTTCCCCTGAAAAATGGTTGTGGCTTTCAATGTGTGGGAATTTGGAGTTCTCAGCTAAAATAAAAGCTATTGTCATCCCAGGTTATACCTGGGTCTGGCTTACATGAAGGCACCTTTGCAGTGCGTTCCCTGGGCACCTCCTTGGACCGAACTCATCTTGAGAGAAGAGAGCCCAAGGCCCAGACGTGGTCCGCAACAGGCGTCTTAGAGTCTGAATCAAGCCGCCTGTGTCCCATGGCCTGTGTCCCAGGATTCTTTCAGGTTCAGGCATGGGGATACTTGCAAGTCATACCTAAGACCAGCCTATCCAGAACCTACGTGAGACCTGGAAGCCCGAGTCATATGAGCATTGGGACCCGCATCTGCAGAGTGCCACCCAGGAGGAACAGAGGTCTCTCCCTAGAAGAAAGTGGAGCACTTTCATGCCACTTTGGGTTTTTTGGGCAGCTTTGGCAGTGTGTGACTTCACAGGCAGCAGGCACTGTGGGTGGTGGCATTGGTGAAAGCAGGAGGTCAGTAACACAGTGGCTTTCTGGATCCCCATGTAGCCTAATCCTGTCTTTGCAGTTTGGTGTGCCTCCTTGAGCACAAGGAGCTTCTGCTGTAGTTCCTTCTATGAATCCAACGTTACAGAGAGAAAAACGGTGTACACCCAGGGGAACCGAGAGGACAGTCATACCAGATATTTCCGAAGGACTCCCAGAAACTGTTGGGGGGACTTTAAAGATAGAAGAGGCTAATGACATAGTCTCCTATGAAGATAAAGGGCCCTGCAATAACAGGTTGGAAAAATTACAGAAATAGTGTGACCTATTTCCCTTAGGCCAGCATTCCCGCGAGACTTGGCTTCCACACAGATTAAGATCAGGCAAGATGTTCTTTGTCCAGCTATTCACAGCCTACCTGGCATTCCATATAATGAGGACAAGATGCAGGCAGCAGTGGTGGACCGGTCTTCTGACATCATCCCTGCCCATTTATTGGTCTGACAACCTGTCAGCTCAGTGCAGCCTGTCAATGTGGCCACATGAGTCAGTCTGCGAGAGCCTGTCAACATGAGTGCATGTGCGTTTTCAGTGCTGATAGCACAAACCAGAGATGTTGGATTGTAATGCTATTGAATGAGAACTTGATGAAAATTTGGAATTTTGAACTGAAGGCTAATTTTGGTATGGTTTTGTTTTGAAAAATTAAATTCGTCATGGCTGTTTATCGTTAACAGTATATTAAAAAGGGACTCTCTCTATCCTAGAGTTTTTCAGAAGCCTCAAAAGCTGAGAACAGTGTAACAATTGCCCAGTACAGCCTCATCGGTAGCAAGGGGCCAGACCCCCCCAGGCCAGACATGTTGAGAAACGTCCAAGCTTGATCTGCCAGCTTTTGCCCAAAAGCTGTATGCCTGGTCTGTAGGAGAAGAGAAGAAAGGGGCGAGGAGGTCAGGAGAAAAACAGTTCCATGGGGTGCATCATGGGGGTTCTGGGCATTTCCGTGCCCACTTCCTGGGGTTGGGGAAGTAGTGGATTCCTGTCACCTTGATCCAGGGGAGGAAGGCTTTTGGAGAGCTTCTGCAGAGACAGGTAGGAGTCTGCTGAAGCTTAGGGATCCAGGGACTGCTGTCTGACTCTCACAGGGAGAGTGTGAAGGTTTAGAGGCTGGGCTGACCACCTTCTCTCTGACAGCAGAATGAAGGTAGGTGGTGGTGTTTGAGCAGGTTGCACTGTTGGTAACAGTGGCCCATGGGATGTGGCCCCTGAAGGGAGCTGGCCTGGGGTTATCTTCAAAGAGAGCTTCAGTGGTCTTACACCAGGGGAGTTCCTAGTTACAGATGGAACACCCCCTGCAGTCGGTGTAAGCAGGGAGGGATTTCAGAGAGGGTGTAAGTGACTGGCAGAAACTTTGGGACAGGTATTAAGTCAGGTCTCCTGGGAGCAAGTCTCAGAACCTCCCCGAGGGACAGAACTGCCGCTGGCCCTCCGCTGACTCCAGGTGCAGCTATACTGTTATTACCCATGCCAGCGCATGATGTAACGCCCACTTGTGGCCACCCGTCTGCTTTCTCACATGACTGACTCCAGCATCTACTGTGGTGTTCAGGTTAGCAAAGTCTTTGTCACATGTCCATGCCCTCACACCATGGGAACTGGAAAATGTTGCATTATGGATTCTTCCTTGGGAAGCTGGGGCTCCTACTGTGGGAATTGGAAAAATGCAAGAGGGTGTGCAAATGATAGTTGTCCACTTACCTTCATGGAAGGGTTGGCTGCTGGGAGTCACTGCAAAGGGGCGAGTTCTACGCAGCGAGCTGGGGAATAGGCATTGCCTAAGACAGAAGAGCTGGCTGTGAAGGTGCCAGCAGGAAGTTTTCTAAGAGACAGCAATAGCCCTGGCCAGTGTGGCTCAGTTAGTTGGAGCATTGTTCAGGAACTGAAAGGTTTCAGGTTCACTTCCCGGTCTGGGCACAAACCTAGGTTGTTTGTTCGATCCTCGACCCCTGATCCCCAGTTCAGGTACACACAAGAGGCAACTGATTGATGCTTCTCTTTCACATTGATGTTTCTTTCTCTCCCTTCCTCTCTCTCTCTAAAAGCATTGAAAAAAAAGACTGTCCTTGGGTGAGGATAAAAAAATTAAAAATAAAGAAACAGCTCCAGCTCCAGGAAATCGTGAGTTAGCCGTGGGCATCTGCCGTGCCGCAGAGCACCAATGCCCTCTGACAAGCGCTTCACTTAAGTAAGTTCTTTCGTCCACCTCCTCCTCAGGGCCCCCTGTCCTAGACCTTGAAGGTTCATAATCAGCAACCAGGTGAAAGCTTGTAGTTCCTCCCCATCCCTGGCTTTATTGAGATGTAATTGACATATAACATTATGTCAGTTTAAAGTGGACAATGTTTTGCTTTCATGCATTTATAAATTGCAAAATGATTACCACCATATTAATTAGCTGCCACTTCCATCCTGCCGCAGAGTTATCATTTCTCTTTTGTGATGAGAACATTTAAGATCTATTCTCTTAGCAACATTCAAGTCTATGAGACAGCGTTATTAGCTTAATCACCATGTTGTACATTAAATCCCCAAGCTTGTTAATCGTATGATTGGTAGTTTATACACTTTGACCAATATCTTTCCATCTTCCCACCTACAACCCCTGGTGACTGTTACTGTACTCGCTATACCTCTGAGTTTGGCTTTTTTACATTTCACACTTAAGTGAGATCATGCTGTATTTACCTTTTCTCTCTCTGACTTACTTCACTCAGCATAATTTCCCCAAGGCCCATCCAAGTGGTAAAAGCCTATAGCTTTGATTATATATTTGTTACATTCAATTGCTCTCTTTAACAGTTGAAAATAACTGTTGACTTTTCAGTATCTAAGAATAATGGAGAAAGCTCTGGCCCTGAGGTTTCACCCCAGGGCAGGGAAGGGGGCTGAAGAGAATGCCAAATGAGCAAGGGGGAAAAGGATAAAATGGATTCTGCCTGCCCTCTGGCAAGCCTGGTTTATCCAGCCAGCTGGGTATAAGCATTATTATTATGAAAGCATATTTATTATTGCTTCCATTTTATTTTATTCAATTTTAGTTTGTTCATAAAATCAATTGAGAAGGAGGAAACATGGAAATCAGGAGGAAATATGGAAAAAAGCTAAAAGGCAAGAGAAACATTCACAGCTTATTATTGCTGGTGTTTTTAGTCCCCAAAGGCTGGTTGTTGAAGGTCAAGAATGAGAGGGATCTGCCCTGACCGGTGTGGCCCAGCTGGCTGGGCGCCGTCCCACAAAACAAAAGGTCACCGGTTTGATTCCCTGTCAGGGCACATGCCTGGGTTTGGGGTTCCATAGAAGTGCATGTGAGAGGCAACTGATTGGTGTTTCTCTCTCACATCAATGTTTCTCTCCCTCTCTTTCTCCTCTCTCTAAAAATAAATACATAAAAACTTTTTTAAAAGACTGAGAGAAACCAGCCGGGCAGTGGAGGCAGCTTCCTGGACAAGGAGCGACTGGATAGTGCCACTGCGCTATCCTCTTTATAGTAAAGCTGTTGTCTTGTGTGCTCTGAAGAAGCCCCTGAGGTCGGTATGATCTCTCTACCTTAGGGATGGGGAAGCGGAGTCCTGGGCAGGTTAAGCAGCTTGTGCAGCGTCCCAGGCTCCTAAATAGCTTTGATCTTCCTCGCTGCCCAGCTGCTTTGTGCTGGGCCACAGCTGTGCGTGCTGTAAGAGGGCGCTTCTCCCACCATGACACTTGTTGGCTTTTATTGAGCACCTACGATATTTCAGTCACCGTTCTAATCTCACGATTTTCTCATTTAATATTCCCATCAGCTCCACAAGATAGGTGCTATGGCTACTCTTGTTTTACAAATGCAGAGAGTCAGGCAAACTTGCCTGAAAGCCACACAGCGGGTGAGCGGTGGAGCTGGGATTTATAGTCAGGCAGCCTCGAGCTGCAGGTAGACCCCTGGCCATGGTGTTCTGCCACCCTGGAGCGCACCGAGGCCGAGTCTAAAGGAAAGAGGACCTGCCCTGTGGCTTCCCAGGTTGACGGGAATGAGAGCAGGAACAGTCTCTTCTTCCGCCCCCTCAGCCTCTGCCTACTCCCCGCTACTTTCCTCCTGTCTCAGTGAGAGGGGTTCGAGGTGCATCGGCCCCTCCATCTGAGCCTGGGTGCCCTCTTTCGTCTCTCCTCTGGGATGTTGCTCCATGTAAACCTCTCTGCTCTGCCTTCTACCCTGACTTAAGAGCTAGTGGCAGAGGGCTGTTTAAGAGAGAAGCTGTCTCAACAGGTCATTTTGCCTGAACAGAGGTCCATTTGGGGAGGCCAGGCCTAATGAAGAAGCAGACAAAAATGTAAAGTGCTCAGCAGAGGATATGAGTAAGAATTTACTGAAGGGAAGAGGAGGGTCTGGACTACCTGACGGGGTAAAGCAGGAACCAAGGGGAAGAAAAAACCAAAGAGAGTTCTTTGAAGGCCAAACTGGTCAAAAAACTTTTAAGAAAGGGACTCACTTCCAACTCTGTGGTATTCTGTAGTGAGCTGTGATGTAACATCTCAACCCTTGACTGAAGCCGGCTACGCACCATCTTGAACTGGTGGCACTGCAAAAAGTATAATATCCAAGCCCTGGCTGGTGTAGCTCAGTGGATTGAGCGCGGGCTGGGAACCAAAGGGTCCCGGTTCGACTCCCAGTCAGGGCACATGCCTGGGTTGCAGGCCAGGTCCCCAGTGAGGGCCATGTGAGGGGCAACCGTACATTGCTGTTTCTCTCCCTCCCTTCCCCTCTCTCTAAAAATAAATAAATAAAATCTTTTTTAAAAAGGGCACATTAAAAAAAAAGTATAATATCCTCTACTTGAAATTAAATTCCCACATTTCTAAACCAAACTACCTCTGCACTTCCAGAAAGATCATGCACTTCCAGAAAGTTGGTCTGAATCCCAATACCCCTCTTATGACCTAGGTCAAGCGACCTGACCTCTCTGCACAGCACGGTTCACAGTTCTCAGCTCGGAGGGCATGGTACGTGCAGAGGAGATAATCATCGAGGACTGAGTAACTCTTGCTTGAACACCCCTGAGTAGAAGGCACAAGGGGTAAATTCTGCAGGATACAAAGATGAATTAGATAAACATAATGCCCTTAAGAAGTTTAGACTACAGATTGGGAGATTGAAATCAGTAACTATGATTCAAAGCAGAAAGTGATCCAACACCTTCAGCCAGATCCCAGAGCAGATGTCACCTCCTGGAAGAGGCCTCCTCGTTCGCCCTCTGCCACCACACCCCGCTTCAGTTTCTCACAGCAGCTTCCTCGTGGGACGTCGCCATGGTCACTGAAGGCCTCACTCACCAGACTTCGGTCGGGCTCTCTCCTGAACACGTGAGCCTCATGCGGACAGAAGCTCCCTCTGTCCCACGCATCACCACACGGCAATGCCCCGAAGTACCTGTGGACAAGCGAAGGAGAGATTCAAAATTAGCACTTAAAAGAATGCAGAAATGAGAGATCATTTCCATGGGTAAAAGCACTTGGTAAAACACGAACAATTTTCCCAATAGGAAAATTCTGGCCTGTGAGATTTGTGTCATTTCTGGCAAAGTCTAAGGGACGTGTTCTTCCCCCAGGACCGAGCCTGGGGACTGAGCGTGGGGAGGACGTGTCCCTGAATACGGCTGGAGGAGAGAGAGGAGCCCTCTCCAACCAGCCCCTGGAAGAAACAAGCCCTGATCCTCACCCTGGGTAGAAAAGGACTGATTTCTGGCATGTTCCTGGAGAGCGAGAAAAGGAAATCAATTCTGTCAGATGAAGCCGTTTTTTCACATTGTTCTTAGTGAGTTATTTAACACAATTTGATTTCACACGTCAGTGCCATGTGTGAACAAACCTATAAACTTATATCAGAGAGCCTTTAGC